>JABWDB010000101.1:135000-252500 GCA_019614645.1 Stratiolaelaps scimitus | reverse complement strand
GGTGACCGGCCCAATGATCGATTTGTAATGTACCCAGTGATTATGTCCTGCTTACCGAACGCAGGGTCAATGCACGCAAGCCTCGTTCTAGTCGTTTCATTGTGCTATTTTTACGTATGTGCGCGTGCGTGCGTGTGTGTGCGTATATAACGTGAATGATAAAAATGGTGGCCACTGAAGTTCAGTGTGCATTCCATCATATTTTGTATAGTCTTCTGTGATAGCTGGATCATTATTTCGTGTTGTACATGGTTTGCACGAAACAGATCCGGCTGAGGCGTCATGAGGTGTGATCTTTACCAGAGACATGATCTTGCTTTGCACATTAGAAATAACTAGACGAGTTTGTAATTTTAATACGACAATTGTCTACTACTTTTCCAGTTCGTCTATAACTCAACAGGAGATTAATGAAAATGTTCTCCCCTCCTCTCTCTCTCTCTCTTTATATATATATATCGCCTCTTAATATTCCACTATATCGTCAACGATTAAGTAAATCTGGAAAATCCCGTTACGGACTCTCCACCCAGCAGATGAATCCATTGAATCCATTGCCAGCTTAGACCCTGCTACATACGTTGGCAGCGGCAGCAAAAGTCGAAACCGCTGTACACGTTCGCCTTATATCGCTGGTAATTTTTATCCAGTTGATCTTTCACACAATAGTGCAATATCTTCGGAACAACAAAAAAAAAGCGCATATCATTACCGAAACAATTTAAACACTGATTTAATCAAGTCGAAACATTTACGGTTCGGCACACTGAGTTTCAGTTCGCACAAATTTGTCTCAACAAATGCAAAGATGGGATTACGCTTCATTATAATAACGAATGAATTTTCGTAAGGACCTAACGCCCCTAGTGTATCCCGATCACCGATTGAGTGTTCCTAACTTAACAGATTCAGACACAATTCGTTATTACCTTATCCCTTAAAAGTAAGAAGTCATCGGCGGATCGCTTCCAGAGGAGCTTTTCGTGTTCAAACGAAACGATCTACTTTGCTAGGCATCTCTGTCATTCATCTATGCCTATTTAGGTAGCAGATTCGAATATGCGAGAAATTACCCACGTGTTTGTCAATCCTCCACTGAGAAGGACAGTTCAGATACCCCCCCCCCCAATCTTTGCTTTATGCACAGCAGGCCCATGACGATGATATTTACTTGCTAGCGTGGGACTTTTGCTAAAGACCGCCTGAAAGCTAAAGAGCGCATTTTGTCCTCCTCATCTGGACCGGTATTCGTCTCAACGCCATTCATACTTCAATAAACCCTTGTGGGGGGGTGGGGTGACGCAAATGCATGATGCCCGTGCGCGTCGAGGGGTCCATTAACACGCTCGTGCGGGGGCTCACAAACCCCACTTATAATCCCATTTCCCTCCACTCGTCCAGATGGCTCGGAAAGCCGGAGGCAGTTACTTAAGAGCTCTTGCCAATGCAATACCCTAACCAAGCCAACTATGGCTCGTTGATTCGCCCTTTGCTCATTATCAAAAAAGCAAAGCGATTTTTAGTCCTAATTTTTTTTTTTTTTAAAGATAATAGTCTAGTATTATTCAACTGTACTAGCCCAATCACAAAACGAATCAAGTCGCAACCAAGTGCTGTCTGTTCGCACACACACACGCACGCGTATCTACAACGGTGCAAATATTTTCCAAACGATGACGATATTCTCCGTTTCTTGCCGTAGCTGCGCCCTTCTGGTTTCCTGTGATGACGTTCTGCCATGACGTCACCCCGATAGCTATCGGGTGTCCACTAGGTAACGGCGGACCTTTAACATTGTCTACGTGAGTGGTTTCAATCGGGTTCGACGCACATCGGCAATCTTCTAAAATTTGCAAGAAATTATCATTTTGGATCGCACTAAACAAAAGTACGTGGACGTGTTATTGTAATAAACAAAGAATCACGGAGCCACTGAAATGTATATATAGTTACCTGTATATATATATATATATATATATATACAGGTAACTATATATACATTTCAGTGGCTCCGTGATCGCTAGTGCTGCACTGCAACATATGATATAATATAGATAAATTATAAGTATCTTCCACATTTCTTAATTAGGGTTTCATTATTAGTAATATCATTTTGCTTAGGCGAAACGTAATATAGCTGGGGTACATAGGTTTGGACCTGGGTTATAAAGGAAAATATAAAAATACTACGGTGGAGTGATTTTTTTATTGTTCCAATGTGTTCGACGTGTCAACCATAGATTACTTCTAAAGTTAGGTTATTTTTTGATATTTGTTCCAAGAGCTAATACAAAAAGTGTAGCAAATTGTACTGTATTACCATCAACGTTTGAATAAAGTCCTTATTATTATTATTACAGTTATTATTATTATTAATATTAAAGTGGCCACAAAATAAGAAATTTGCCGCTCTCCCTCCTTAGAAATCATGTATATGTATGTATGTCACATTTACTCGACTATTGGAAACTCTATTGAAATCTTAGCTTTTTTTGATCTGACTCTCAGCTGTTCATCTGTAAGACAGGCCTCAGTTCTTAAATTATACGAATTACTATACATCTGTCGGAGCCATATTTGTCTATTATTGACCGGTCGTACTTTTCAAAAAATCATATTAAAAAATAGGTTGAATGCGGAAACAAGGAGTGAGGCTTATAATCAAGAAATGTTAAAGGTGCAACCTGTTAAATTGACTTATACTCGTATTTACCCAACTATGGAGTTGCGAACTATATATAAACATGATACTATGAAAATTTCTGTGATTACTTCATTATAATACACTTCCCTTCACTCAATACAAAGGCACTTGAATTGAATTCAACTGTTAATTATTCCAAAAAGAAAACCTGAAGTTCCAATCAAATTGCCCGCATCCGAATCTATTATCTGATCGGCTTTGCAAACCGCACTCTATTTGTCTATGAATTTTCGAAAGGTTCCTAAAAGGACATTACGAAAACGATACAACTCGCCTTGTCTTAGGTTCAAGCGGTGCCGGGGACGTCAAATGTTGGCTGTTTTTAGGCTGTTGCTCGGCCCAAAAAGTTTAGTTTAGGTCCAAGCAACTCCACATACATTTGTTACTATCTTACACAAGGGTTCCAATACTCTTTGGTTGTCTATACTTCGTAACCTTTCCAAATTCATAATACTTGCGATAACGAAATAGATTGTGCTTATCCTAAGCCCGATATGCTAGAACGGTATAAGCACAGTACACAAAAAGTCAATCGATCACGGCTGACCAACTCTATCGAGGAGCTTCTGCCCTGACTATATCGCCGTGGAACGAACAGACAGATGACATATGATACTAATTAACATATGTATGGTACATGCGATGAAATTCTAGAATTCTATCTCTGGATAAGCACCTATGTATGTATTGTTATTTGGCTATTCATAAGCAAGCATTTTGAAACCGAAATAAATTGTGACAGCAAAATTCAACATGCTCGCGCATTTCTTAAACGGTTTTACTGTTATTTGTACGATATAAACGATGGGTTAAACAATGTATTATAATTACATGAGTAACAACCAATTTGGCGTCATTCCAGTATTCCGCATTAGTATTCATATATTCATAGGAGTAATATGGTACGCCCTCTAATCTCCCCCCCCCATAATCCCTAGAAATAATTCCTAATTATTGTATGATTTTGAATAAATCTTATTGGTACGCCCTTATTACAGCTTTTTTCCTATAAAAAGACATCGTTTCTTTCCAGGAAGCAATGATTCCGTCCCTCAAAACGACCTGGACGAATCTGGTCATGTTGAAAATTCGTAGCGTGCTAAAAAAATTGTCTACTGGTTATTACTATGATTACGTTATCTTCAGCAAAGACGGCCAGCAATTCGGTATCGGCGCCCATGTATACCACTTTTACCGGCTCAAATTGTGCCGGTCTTGTCAGACTCAAACCGTCGACGTGACACTGAACGAGGGTGATTAATATACGGACGAATGTAGCTCATGTACAATCAAGTGGGGCAAGCCTGACATTGTGTGTCATACCAGGGAGGGATCGTTGCCATAAGCGATGTCTCAACTCGCCAGTGCTGTCCATCTCGCTAAAACCGTGGGTTGGCAAGGAAATATTGAATCGAAGAATGTTCTTTGCAGAACGAAATTAAAAGAAAGCATCAATCACTAAACAACGCGACTCACTTGATCGTTTTGATAGGACACAACTTCACCTGCCTTAGATAATAAATATCTCCATTCGAATGACCGCAAAAAGAAGTTGCCTGCCTGAGATTTCGCTCGTTGAAAATTTGTGGTTTTAAATATATATCATATACCTTATTGGTTATTTATTGTTTCAGAGTATTGGGTGTTGTCTTAATATATACAATAATTTGTGACGCAGTAAGGGGCAGGATGTTAAACCGAGGCCGACATGGTCCCAAGGGAGGCCACAAATGCGCAGGGTCCTTGCGCGAGGAAGGACCCTGCGCATTTGTTCTTGGTGGCGCGGATCGTCCTGTTGTAGAATCCTTCGAGTAGATTAGCAATCAAGGCGCCGGAGTATATATGCATTGAATTCAAGGTAAGTATGAATATAGTAGTTGATCGTCTACAGAACAACCCTAGTAGTGTGGTAACAATAACCTCGATTCTCGACACTGGAGCCAGATCTCAAACCTAGCAATTTACCTGCTATACAAGGACAGCAAGCTCGAATACCCTGTTCGACGGGCGTCCGCAAACACTTCAATTGGCGCTATCTAGTCTGATCTATTTCATGGTGGTGAATATAGTCATTTTCTTACAAGGCCAAAGGCCGAACGCAACGGATAGTATCATCATATACATACTACAGAATAGTGGTGGTTATAGGCTAGACATTATCGAGAAAAACAAAAGTCATCCTAGGTGTGCTGCATTTTCCAGCTTGAAATATTGTTACGAACAGGCAAAAAGAACTCGATGAACTGACCTAAATATTGGTCTAAAGATGTCCTAGGTCATATAGCCAAACGACGATCGGATTTATGCTTTACACGTGATCAGGCGCTGCAGCAGACACTAGATCAGATACCTCAGGACAACAAAACAGCTAACACTACGATTGCCATCAAAATGGACCTTCAAAAACAGCATCAGCATCATAACTGACTTCGGTCATTTACTGAAAGACATTTTTCGATCCCTCTACGCCTGACAGGCGTAGATAATCAATTTGTTGTTTATTTTGTTGTTTTTAGTATACAGTATCCACCCACCCAACAAATACAAACGGGCTGCTGCCGGCTAAGTATTCGAACTTTTCATAGATGAACACAACGATGATAGTAACTGAGTGCATTATAAGTTGCGACGAATTGTCATAGATGCAGCTCCATTGGCAAGCCCTATATTAAACGATCTCGTCAAAGGTCACCATGGTCATTTCTTATTTTATATGATCCTATGATAACTGATCAGGTCACAACCTAACCTAAAAATGCTTTATCCTATTAATATTAGTTGCACCTAACTTAATATATTGCAAAACGCAATTTCGGTCCTCAGCTGAGTGCACTAATACACGTAACACACGTATCTACACTCACTTCTTTTCAATGCCTTTCGTGAGCTGATATTTCTCTTTTTTTTGTCGCTTAGTAACCTCGCCCCAGCGAACCTCCAATTTGGCCTTTCGGTCTCCATTACAGGCCATCCATCTGCTTTAGAGCTCAACCGTTCCATTTGGTCGATATATCCACTCGTCTGGTGCCTTGCCCCTGACATATTGCTTATACGCCGGTGTCGATCCGTGCTTAGCATTTTCCGGGCGACGTGTCTAGGTGTTTTTCCACCGTTTCGTAGAATTAGAACAAAAAAAGCCGTGAAACTTTAAAGACCTTCTTCGCTGCGTTGCTCCATGTGTTTTTTATACTTAAAAATATATTGAGATACGTTCGTATTTCTTTTTTTCTAATTCGCGCGTCAACGAGGAGAAGCGCGTTCCTTATTGTATCGTATGAAAGGATCGCGTTTTGTACCGGTTATTGGTTTTATGGTTACCCTGTGGCGTGTCGGAGTAACACAAAGTGTCCGTTTTATGTTCGGCTCGTTGGAAGCTAAAAGACCAGCGCTCATAGTCTTGTAGCATCTGTTACGTAAATTGTATCTTTCCGGGATGACTTACAGCTGACATTTATTATCCACAGTACTGATTTTGGCACACGTGGGCGCACGGGTCCGATCTCCACCGTTGCACTCTTGCATTTAAAAAGGGGGGAATCCATCTTGTGAAGCATATGGTACATGGATATAACCAAACCACTTGTAAATTAAGTGGATTTTCTACACAGTAAACGGCAGTCTGGTCTATGCCTATCGCCTGCTGCATTACCATGATGTTAGTTAATTCTGCCCTATATATATATATATATATATATATATATATAACTCAACCTGATTAATAAATACCTGTTGAGTGCTTAACAATATATGTCTTTATCAACAAACCTCAAAATGCAGTTAATAAACGATATTTCTCTCAAACAGAGATATGGAAGCATAATAAGGCCTTGTTCATTAAAATCGTTCTGGCAATACATTTTTTAACTTTTTATTACACCTAAATAGAGTTACAAAATATCGCAAGCAGAGGCGCTGCGGAGCTCCGTATGATGATCTAACTTCTAGATACGCCTGTGATCACCCTGGAGGTATCTCGATATATGGCGAGATACTAGATCGACATAAGTCTGCGAATGCTTCAACTGTTCTGTGTTGGTACCCCTTCAACAGTTTAGTTGCAAAATGGCCCTGCCAATAGTACTTGTCCTTTGCAATCCACTTGGAAGGGTCTGAGGTCATTTCCTATAAACGGTCGAACTATAAAGTAGCGCGTTTCACCATCGTAAAATGTAGGCGGTGATAACAGGCCACAATGGGCACAATGTGGTCTCGTCACGTTCGCAAAATTCAGACTGTTGCTACGACGGATAGCGATCTCGTTAGACTTCCCTCAAAAGACATCGAACAATATATAGATAACTCTAAACCAGGGAACATATGTGGGCTGATACTGTCTCTTAAAAAAAAAACCCACTTCACCTGGAGATATATTTAGAAGCTGCTGACATACTTGATCACAAATAATGATCCTGTTAGGCAGGTATCCAAGTCTATATCCGTGTTGGTTTTCTTGTATCGACCGACAGGGTGCTGTACGTGCTTGATCCAGTGTTTCACATCGCGCAATTTCACTCGCACACACGGGAACCACGCAACCTCCCTAATGTATTCCTTCGTTAGGTATCTGCCTGGATCACTACGCCAGCTGTTGCCAGAGAGGCAAGGAACGTATTGCCGCAGCAGAAATTGACCTACACAATTCTCTTGTGGTAACAGATCTGCTAGACAGCCGTCCGTTGGATCGCCACACTCCCATTGTCCGCTTCCCTTTGTGACAGGTTACATCTTTGTACAGGTTTGATATTATTTGGGCCGTATACTATGTTCTTCGAGGTGGTATAGTCAGTGGATTTCAGTTGATTTTTATCAGTTTCAAGAAAAAGAAAGTTGACACTAACACTCTAACAGTTTTAGTAGCTGACACACAGAGACGCATTTTGGCCATAACAATAGTGCGCAAATGAGGTACAAACAAAACAGGGTCCACTGACCAATGCACATGTGTCCGGCAACCGATTCTTATCTACGCCTCGAAAAGTCAGAACAAGCATTAGACACTCATCTAATAGAAATTGCTCTCGGCCAACTAACTACAGTGGACGGACTGCTCAAGTCATAATGCGGTTATGATAACAGTGTAGGTTCATGTACGGTGATACGTATATCAGTATATAGTATTATCATGTAGACCATCACGGGAACTGTGGTACTCGGATGAATAGACCGGATATCCGCCGGACAGCGCCAATGAGAAACATAGATACATATAATAAAAATAATAATTGTTGAAATTTTATTGTTGTTTTTATTCTACTACGAGATGTCGTACTACTACTACTACTATATATATATATATATATATATATATATTCGACGTTATATAGACATTATATTACATATTACACAGAGAATTAACTCATGCAGACATAGTTCACAATGCCCGATAATACTCACTCGAATGTATTATAGGTGAGCTGACGGAGTAGAATAGATACAATAATAAAGGACAAATTATAGGACCTGATATATAGAATGAAACGAAATGCCCACATGATGCTTCTCTTAACTGTTTAATAAGAGACACGGTAGAAGATAACTACAGCTACAGTTTCAGCAAGCAGATCAACCTCGAAGCGTTACTATGTCGATACCCGCAATAAAGGCCCCGAACGTCCTTAGAATCAATCCAGGCCCCATTAGGGGTTCACATCCCGCCAGAGAAAGCCGAAATTGTGCAATTGGAGGAACAGCAGGCCACACTAGGCGAGCCACTACGGCTCACCGGTAGACCCCCGTCTTCTGGCCTAAACAAACGTACTTGCAGCAGGTGATAAAACGCCCATCTTTTCACACTTGATCGCCAATAAGACCCATCAGACTCAACAAATCCAACAGATTCGGGCCTGCAAGGAACACTGTTCATTAACAAACATAGGAAACGCCACTTGAGTTGGTAAGAGCGGAAAACAGGCCTTCTTTCCCCCTGATGGGAAAGGCCATGCAATCGGCGGACAGCTAGGGCCCGCAAAAGGGAAATCTCATTTCTGATTCTAGCAGCTGCAAGATGGGGAATCCATATGTATGTAGTCCGATGACTTGTTATCGTCAACAGCAAAAAACAAAAACACGAAGAACTCCATCGCCCACCTGTACATTGAGCTGAATAACTGAGTGAGTCGACATCAGCCGAAGATAACGAGACGTGGCCACCCAATCTGCATGATACTCAGCTCTCGCTATGCATAATTGTCAGCTCTCGGTAACGCGAACGAGATGTATCTGGCCACCAGCAGATTGCTACTGTTGAGACACTGACCAGCGGAGAGAGGGAGTCAGATAAAATGGCCGGGCCCCGTCCTGTCGCTCACCGCAACAAGGTACGTTTTTTTCCTATAATTCTTTTGTATACCTTTGAGATCCTGTAAAAAAACACTTCGACCTTTATTTTGATTCTGCTGACTGTGGGTGGCACATTGAATATAGGCCGAGTCGGTCGTTGCTGCTGGCCAGGGGTGCTAATTAGAGCGGGAGGCAATTGTCTCTCGTATTTACAGAAGCGATTTGCTCGTTAGAATACAAATCCCTTCCTGGCGAAATGACTTACTCTGCTTCTCAGTTTCCTCTGCATCATACTTTGTGGAAAACACACACACAGACACAACCCGGATATTCCGACGCAAGAGGCCTGCCTGATGACTGCGCGTCCTTCTAATTCATCCTCATAATAAATCATTTCTTTTTATATTTATTAATTAAAGGAACTACAATTTTACAATGCTTAAGTTCACTTTTATGTCATAACCGGGTGGCGGGACTCGAACCTGCAGCCTTCGGCTTTTCATAGCCAGAGACTTAGTCGTCCAAGCCGCCGCGCTTTAAGTTGGCCTCTAATGTGATCGTTTAGATAAAGATAATTATGTACTTATGCCATTTCTCTCAATACTCTTTTTACCCGTTGCAGATACGAAGCAAACTCATGACCGGATGGATTCTGCCGAATCGAAATATTGGATGCAACAAATTTTGTGAACACATTTTTTTCAATCTATAGATCTCGACTTCATTGTAGACTAAATATAAACTACATATATCTAGCTTCACTTCACGATGTGTAGCAGTCCGTGTATATATACATCACAGCGATATATATATATATATATATATATATATATACATACCATAGAGCCAGTCTAACATTGATAACAGAACAGCAACACAATGGCTCAATTTCCGAAACTCATTTCAAAGCTCAGCAACTTCACTTCTCGCTCCATAAAGTTCGCTACAGTCGACGTATTTCATATTAGTGAGTGACATTTTGAGTGCCCGTTCCATTGTTCTTGGCCCGCGCAGTGCAGTTCTATAAACGAGTGGTCTGTACGTGGCGAGCAATATTTCTCGAATATCTACAGTTTTGTGTAATGGCCCCACGATTCTGGTGACTCTCAACGACGTACTCAAGTGTGACGCTTTCAATCTCTCGTAATGGAGAAAACTACTCGATGTTATTAAGTCGTGCATATGGTGTATAATATATCTATTGCAGGTTTGTAAGAAATTTGATAGAAGTTCAAGATCGCCTACAGGGCTGTAGAAGGCAGCAGACATTGTGAAAGGTAATTCGGAAATTTGGAACTCCAAAGTTTGAGTGAATATAGAATTCGCAAGAATTGGATCTATGGAGAGAGGTTTCAGTTATGTGAAGTAGTTCTAATGGTTCTACACAATTGCATTGTAAAGAAGTCTACATAATCTGGTTGCAATCAAGCTATGACGAAACACGGAATAGAAAATCGTCAGCGCCAATTATTCAGAAAATAAAATATCGAATAATAATATGTATATATATATATATATATATATATATATATTATATATCTATATATATCGGCTTTGGAAAAATTAAATTGTCAAACATTTGTTATAAAATGTATTCCTACTAAATGTATTAGGGTATACGACAATGTTAATGTACTCAGCAAATCTGGACCGTTTTAATAACAGTCAAGTGTAGGACGTCTGTAGGAAAACATTTGACCGCGTTTCAGTGAAGATTTTCAGATTAATGTATATATCTTACCCTGAAACTATACGGTTGAATGAAACTAACGGCGGCGTCAAAGGGACTGAAATCAGTTTAATATTGGTATAATGAATATATATATAATATATAATGGTGGAAAGAATGACCACCAGGCCGATTTTATTCTTGATACCATTTGACGTTGAGGGATCTAGCCGCCATGCTCTAGCTTGTTAACTGGCTGCTGACTGGAGCTCTTTAGCTAAAAGTTTACAGCGAAGGTAAAACAGCTATTTGCAATCATACTGTAATGTGGAATGTATGCTTTGTGTACTTAGACATGTATATATATATATATATATACATGTCATATCACATGAGTCGTTTAATTGAATTCTGAGGTCATAACTGTGTACACAACTATATATATACATATATATACTTTCGCCATTTTTCTTTCCTTTAAAAAGCGAGAACAAAAGCGTATTAGATTGCAAGTTTGCAGTTTCGTGAATAAACTTAGAATGAAAAAAATATATATATACATAATTACATATTGAATAAAGCATGGCTTTTTTTTACTCGACTTCGTGCAAAAGTCCCCCAAACGAGAACTAGATCAACATAGAAATACCAAGTGTAATTATTCATACAAACAAAGTACTGTAAAAAAAATGTTGTTTATTCATGCAAATTTTTCCCGTTGCTTATTAATCTCCGGAGAACTTAAGCGATTAAGGATCGCTGCGCAAGATATCGATTCGATTTGCCGCGTTCGACACAGTTGAGCTCTCACTCACTTGAGCGCTCAGGGCGATAGGCCCAAGGAAGATTAAAATGGAGAGAGACAGAGAGAGAGAGAAAGAGAGAGAGAATGGTAGAGGGTGTGAGTGATATCTTTAATCACTGCCAGTTACTCAAAATGTGATGACGCTCCTCATCCGAATGCATAATCCAATCAGATTCCTCATCCCTTTCGGGACCTACGACAATGACGGGAGGAATTGAGTCGATGACGCCGATGAGTGCAAGGCCATCATCGAGACGCAAGGCGAATTCGTCCAGGGCTGAATCCATCTCGACAATGTGCAACACCGGCTGGCCGTTCGGGTCCTCTGGAAGGACAACTATCGCCAAATACATCTTCTTTGCTCGTGCTGTTGTTGTTGTTGCTGCTGCGGCTGCTGCTGCTGCTAGCCAGTCGGGTTGCTATCGTGGAGCTCGTCACCCCGGACAACCTTATATTTCTTTCTTTTCTCGGTCGTATTTAAGCCTTCCACGGGACTCGTGGAAAAGTATGAAAATCGCCTTAATCTGAGGATATTGTTCACTTCGATGTTTTGCCGATTTAGCAAACGGGCAGCCGTCGCTCCGTGGCCAACGGCTCTGCGAGCCGCCGATCGTCGTCATCGGGAAATCGGTTTGGATAAATCATCAGTTGAATTGATAAATCACCGTAGAAACTAACCAGCATCGTTGCGATCGTCGCTTTGCAATGTATCACGTCTGTAGTCATCGGCGCGTAGATAAAGGTAAAGGGTTTCATTGGTTCCCTAAAGGGATTGATTGCATTGATCACCCTCTGGAGATAGTATATGTGAGGGAAGTTTGTTATACGAGCTAGTTGATCGTTGGTGGACAAGTTCCCTTGGTCCCGTTCCGGGTCACCCAATTGCCATTCTGTGGTATTACGGTCTGTATTGAAAGCACAATGTATGAGCTGGTCATACGGCCACTACGAGTGCTTGTCTGGCACCTTATTGGTCATTTATTTCTCTCTCTCTCTATATTTTAGCTTCGAAGCACCTCGAAGTTCAGGGACGACACACTTCACAACACGTTCCATCAATTTGACGTGGTACAACGCCACCAGCTTTCGGGTGAACAATCGGTGGCGTTCGAGATTAAGCCCTCCCTCCTCCACAATGTGGCGAGGGATAGTATTTGCCGGAATCAGCCAGCATGAATAAAATCGCTTATACAATTATTATCACAATTATTAACAGTATATAAGGTGGGGACGTATGTTGGGTCTGAGTGGGAGAGCCTCGACGTTCTGTTGCTCCTTAAGTATAAGCTAGCGCAACTTGATTGAAGCGTGCAACATGCAGATATATTTGAGATTTACTGTTTTGATCCTACCGAGCTACAACACTACTATTGTAAAGCGATACACTTGCGTTGGGTACACTTGCGTTGGGTAACCATTTGTGATTGCTACTTTTACCGGATTCGTCAAAAAAATCGCAATCCGACAAAGTTCGAACCCGAACTACTGATGTCAGTTACTCAACGGGTATTATGCTACTTTTAGGATTTTTTGTTGATCACCTCCCGTATTAGGAATACACTATAATGTACAATCTCTATTGGTAGTCTTGCAGGTAATCCTTACCATCTCTAAGGTATTCCCAATGTCTATCACCCAAGTTGCCGCTCATAGCTCCCGTGACCAGGATAGATAACCGGTTGCGTAACAGCTTTGAATATGAACTTCTCAATCACCTCTGACCTTGAGCTGTACTCGGATGCTGTTAGTAACGTTGAGAGGAACAGGGGCACTGTTCGGTTTCAGTTGTCCTTCGCGATTCAAATCTCTAGTTGCTTTCGTACAGGCGGTTCAAAGCAAAGGTTGCCTGCTGTCATTGTGGCTAAGGAATAAAATGGCATATCAAGGCTGGTGGCTCGATCCCCCGGTGTAAACACAAAGCAAATCGTTATGTAGCTAACAATGCATCGGAACCATCCTGTTGGGTCAAAGAAGCTCAGTTCGGATCCGCAAGGGAACCTTATTCTTATAAATAGATATTTTTTTGATATTCCCCAGTCAGAGTGATATATTCACGAGCACGTCTGTAAATAAGTACGTATGTTTTCTGGCACAGACGGAGGCGTACGTGACGATGTGACAAACTTGGTCAGCTTTAGCCACCGGTGGATCTGCCAACCCAATTTTTGGGAACAACACAAGTGTGGAGGGGCCAACGAACTTTCTCAATCGATCTCGAAGTTTTACGGGAGAGTCTCTTTTTTTAGGGGGTCCGCGACGGAACCGCTCGTTGACTAACCTCATGAACGCAAGCAGGTGCATTTCTTACGATGGCCGTGTCGTCAGCTTGCAGAGTTATATATATATATATATAAATATATATATATATATATATAGCAAGCCATACCCGGTACTTTGTGACATGATCTTTATCATTTTTAGTAGACGAAACCAAGGTCGGATGATTACAAATTTTCAGGCAGAACCACTGTCCAAATCTTTAGCTAACAAATAATATTCATCGCTAATGTGAGCAGCCTCGTTACCGAATGCTAATGAACCCACCAGTCTGACTTTTGTAGTTATAGCCGCCTTCGCCCGACGCATTTACGCAATCTTCCTGGAACCCATCTAGGTCGACTTCGTGGGACCATAGTGACCATAGAGTCGTGCGGGAAATAATTATGACACGATTATTTTTCTTTTATCCACCGTTGAATCGTTGAAGGCGATTTTAGTTTCCTCCACTGATTGCAATGTTTTGCATAATTTGCCGACATTTTACTCCGGGCGAACATTGTGCTCTCTCCCTGCGTGTTGGCGGAACGCATGCTCAATACTCAGAGCTGAAGTTGCACGAGAAAATGTTTAGCTGCTTTTGGGTCGATTTTGGCTACTGCCGAACATGTTTCTCTGGGTTAGGCTGTGTTTGGGGGTGTTTGTGTGTTAAGCATACATACTGCTTTTAGATACATGAATGCTTATGTGTTTACGAGTCGCAAGCGCACGACGCGTCTGCCCGTTCGGCTTTCTCAGTTTGTATTGGCTGTCTAATCTCTCTTGGAGAATGATGTAGCATTTCTTAGCCGTTACATTGCCACGTATTCCCTGTCGTCGGCCCCGAATCCACGGTTACAGCCGACAGCGGATCAGGGCTGATGGTCAGCCAACCGAAAACTAGCTTCGGACGGCCCGTCGAGACGGTTTCGTTTTTAGAGAAAACATGTTGCCAGCGTGTGTCGAGACAGACTCGACAGATGCAGTGCACCGTGGACATTAAATGTTGGCTCAGAGTCAGCTCGGGAACCTTTTTAGATTCGACAGATGAGTAGTTGGATCGTGGCCGGCGTCGTGTAAACAAATGGACCCAACAACAGCCGCTTTCCTAAAGTATACCAATATTAAAAGAGAAACTTAAACACAGACTCTCGGCTAGCACATGCTCGCCAAGGTCTATGATGGTGGGGCGCATATGTCCCTATAGTTGTGAGTGGCTAACCTAAGCCGCGCCGACGATGGATGCACACATAGATTTAGGTTGAGGGCATCCAGCCGTATGATGCATACAAACCCGACATCTCTCGCGGGATTTGCAAGAGCCAATCCTTGGAAGTTTATCAAACAGTTGATCCTCGAGTGATACGTAGCCCGTTGAAATCCTTGGGAATCAACTTTGCATTTAGAATCATATGAACCAGCGAGGCCACCTTGGAACGCATGATTTATCGTTATGTTCTAGTTGTAAGAGCAGCAAAATATTGACAATTATATTGGGAGGCGGGACAAGGCAATAGCATAAATATATGGTATCCGGGTCGGTCGTTGAGGGATTTATGTCCGGGCATAACCCGAGAAGTTTGAATGTGCACATTAAATCCATGTACGACATATATTTTTTGTTTGTTGTGTTTTTTTCTAGATGACAGCTCACGGGTTAGCTCACGGCATATTTTTTTAATCAATATAAGCTACGATACGTCGGTATTAGAGACGCAAGCAGCAGAGGCAACGTAGATTGAATTAGCGACACCTGTTGTACAAATGTGCGGCCTCGTACACAATTTGCTTTCGACAAAAGATCCGCTGTTTCTATATAGCTACCAATAAATACTGTATATGACATTTATTACACATGTATCGTATAGCTTTTGGATTCCTGCGTAAACCTAACCGCTCCTATTGCCATGTCCTCTCTTCTTCTTGTGGAGGAAATTGGTGTTTGAAGGTGACCCCGAACAGGCCACGTAATTCGCCGATGCAGGGCATCCCGTTTCTGCCCAGTTGCTCAGGCTGTTTCATATAGGAGACTCTGCCTTGAACATACTGTCGTATGCATGCTAGTAAAAGCTGCAACAGACGTCGTTAGGCTCAGCATGACCTTGTGCGGGTCAGACCTTTTGACGGCGACCATCTTAATACGAAAGTAGTTCTGAATCATGGCCCAATTAAGAATACCTCGAAGGTGAGGGAAAAAAAAGGTAGTAGGTCCACCTAACAGTACCTACCGATACGTGCTATATAAGGTTTGAGGCTCAATTATTCTGAGGCTCAACCGTGAACAAATTTGATAATCTCATTAGATAACCAGTCATGAATAACACGATTAAGTTACGCTATTATTCATGGCTGTTCAAATCAATTTCTTAATTTCTCGTGGCTGGGAAGAATGTTTTTCCAGCCGGAAGACCCTAGCATCATGGAAAGTATGGCACCAAATTTGGAGGTTTCTCTTGGCAGGTACACGAATACCGCTTGTTCCGAACTGGTGAACGATCGATGTTGTATAGTGGCCTGTATACGACAGTTACCAATTGACATAACACAGGTATAAGGAAATATAGCATGTATCCGGTGGATGCAGGTAAGCGGTCATGTGCATGTTTCTGTGTGTGGCGTATGTCGGGCGATTCTCATGCAGAAGCGATATTGTGATTGGCGGACCGGCCCGGAGAATGATGCTGTGTTGACGTTAATGCCGGCTGCGCTAGCCAGTTTCGAAAAAAAGAAAGATTGACAGCCACTCGAGTTTGGTTCTTTTACAAGCAGACTGCCTGACTGCATTGAACGCTTTGCTCAGAATCAGATGGAGTGCGTATAGATTGATATGATGCCCGAACACTATGTCGTCGGTGCTGCGATCTCTTAGCGTGTTTGGCAATAAAAAGCCCACTCCTTCCGCCGTCCAAGTGCAAGCGAATACTTGTAATTAGCGTCTCTCGTCTCAGAGTTAATAGCGTATGGGTGTGCCGATTAACGTCTAGGGACTAGGATAACGGGCGACTCCTAATGTAGAATGCAGCGAGGAGCGAAAGCGCCCACTTGTCGAGGACAAGTGATTTTATTAAGGTGTTTTTAAATGTATTTCACTTTCAGCCGGTACAATTGTCGTCTACTTTTATAATTGAATAAATATTAAAAGATTCTCGTGACGTCAGTTGACGTGTTTTCGGATGTGAGTCTCAACTTTTTAGTTTTGCAAACGAAAAAGTGGGGACTCACATCTCATCAGAGGCTAATTGTTTTCTGTCGAGTACATGCGCACATATCCATAGTTGGAATAAGTGGGAACTCTTCTATACTCGGACAAAGTTAAACTTAGTTGTGTGCCGTTCACAACTCATAGAATGAAATCCTTGCAAAAATTACGATAAATCAAAACAATAACGCTTCCAAATGGTAAACGGGTCGAGTGCAAATAAAAACGTGCAAAAATCCGGACCCCCGGAAAATTTGTGTACGAATATCGAATGACGGCAAGTAGGGTTTACCTATTTCATTTTTATTATTATTATTATTATTATAGAGCTGTTCGGGACGTTTCTCTGAACAGTGTCCTTTAAGAACCGCCGGCGGCTACGCTCGCTATTCATTAGAAGCGAATTTATCCAAAAATAATTATCCAAATATGAACGCTCGCATGCTACTCGGTCGAATATGAAACATTCACGCACGTGTTCAAGAACGATTTCATCTTATACAGAGTCCGAAAACACCTGCATCGATCATTTTTGTTATATGAGGCGTGTCAGCTCTGAGGAAATATACAACAACAGTCTGAGTAGGTATTTGTGTTGATTTGCTGTGAAACATACAAGTCCGTCGTTAACTACGAGCTGACAAATAAGGCACGGCTTTCCTTCCAAGCAACAACTCAAATAATTACCTAACCGTAGGTAACGTCTGAGGGCTCATGGTGGCCGTCGCGATTATCGACATTGGGCATCGTCAATACACATCGTTTCCGTTGGCAAATCGTTAGTAGCACATCTCTTATTTTCTACCGAATTTTTACTATCTGCACTTCGTTGCGAAATGAGTGCGACAGCATAGTGAATTAGCGATTAATCCATGTAGATGAAACGAAACATTTATTATAATATATTAAACGTTACAATAGGTCGGAATTTCTAGGGATTATGGGGGTGGGGGGGGGGGTGACGACGACAATGTCCCGAGGAAGGCGATGGCATTGCCTCTCTGCACAGCGAGGGACAGGCGCTGCAGGAGGAAAGAGCCAGCGCGCTTGTCCCCGGTGGCGCGGATCAACCTATGGTAGACCCCCTCGAGGAAGTTCGCAGTGAGAGGGCCGTGCCCGCCCAGGGTCTCAAAGGCAAGGGGGGAAAACAGGTGCGTCCGCGTCCGCGACACACGATGCTTAATGACACGCTCGTGAGGGCCCGTGAGGGCTCGTGAGATTGTTATTCATCCATGTCGAGTGCTACTGGGCAATGATTGACTGAGTGACGACTGCCGATGGTAAATCATTGACGTAGACATTTCTAAGAAGTTTAAAACGACGATATTATTAAACTGCTTTTAGTGCGACGAAAGCAAACCCGTAGCACCTTCGAGAAAGCCCAGCAGGCCTCTTCGGCACCCGGAAAAATCTCTTAACGACGCGATAACAATATATATATATATATGGTAGAACGTAATAAACGCCACTGTTAAATCTCGTTAAGCGAAGAAGAATCTCATTAAGGCCGTTTGACTGAGCCGAGATAAACGAGCAGCTTCTTCGTCCACGTGTATACACACAGCACCATTCGAGCTGGTCAGATTGTAGGCAGGTGCTATTAGAGGCCCACGGCGAAATTGAGGTGTTCTTTTTGGAAGCAATGCCCTGAATGCGTTGGATACGATCGAATGTATATCTAATCTAATCCGAATTTGAGTGTGATATTAATTTACCCTCGTTGCTCTCCCTTAACTAAATACATGTTACCATATTGGTTTTTGTTATGTGATTAAGCGGTATGGAGAAGGTTCGGCTGCCGCCTCCCGCGAAGGCCAAGTGTGTACTCTTTACAGATCCTCAAATCATTAGACTGTTTTGTTACGATTCGAGATGACATACGGCATTGTCACGACCGACCATTGCAGAGGACATAAATTCATCAATCAACATATGGATTGATGGATCTATTATTATCATGTCACACACAATTCTCCGCTTGTCTGCCTTCGCACCATGTAAATACGACATTGAGTTCCGTGGGCGTTCCGTCGGACCCAACGCTGGGAAGAAATCTGCAGACACCAACGATCGAAGATTCCGAATGAAAACCGAGATGCTTGATTCGTTTCGAAGAAGCCTTCCCTCCCAGCATGTTTTCCCTGATATAGGGCAGTTGGCTTAAACTTTGCAGGGTCACTTTGCAGGACTGATGGATCAATTGTATCGTCATCAGTTAAAAAGTTCGCCACTGTTTGTCTCGTTAGAGGAGTTAAAGGAGTCGAAATAAAAATCTAAACGGCGTCGCATCGTTCACTTTGGAGGCTCGAACTAAGGCGAAGGTTTTAGGTTGCCAACGTGAGCTTTCTCTTCGCTTCGCAAAATGGAGTGTGGTACTGGCTTACCACTGGCCATAACGACCGATTCGTGGTTGTAAATTCACCGAACTATTATGGAATTGCCAAATCAGATAGTCCGCAAATAGAATAGACAACCATCAATGTACCAATGTGTTATTTTTATTTGTAAAGTTATATAGTAACTTTGAAAAAAAAATGCGCTCGAATCTTTGCGGCCTTCAGCCTTTAACAGCCTTGCGGCTGTTAAAGGCTGGAGGCCGCAAGGATTCGAGCCCATATATAAAGGCACATATACCTTCGTTGTACTTCAATCAAAAGCTATTTCACACCAAATATAAGCTCCTTTTCAAGGCCAGTTTTTCCTTACCCATTAAAATATCGATATATGCCTGATAAAACAGAATGAAGAAAAACTTCGTTTAAGGACGCTGGCTAGCCAGTGATGTTTGTAGGTGTGCCGACTTGGATAACAAGCGATAACGATGCTCTTGTCCACGTTCATACATACACACTTTATGTGAAATAAAGATAGCTTAGAGTTATTAATTGATATTTTGTACAGTTATCTTGCATCAACCATTGTGATTGCCGGCTCTAGGGAAGAGATCGACTCTCAGCAGAGGATGGTGGTTTTAGCAGGCAGAGGCTTTTTGTCATCCACGTCAACCCCTTGCGCTGGATCGGCTTTCATGGAGATTGGAACGTCTCAGGTCCGTGTCCGTGCGTTTAAAGGAAATTTCCTCCTCTCAAAAAAAAACATCGTGATTAGGTACACGGTATGATTTCGAAACTTCCATAACCTTGTTCTAGACTAGTGAAGCCAAAAAGGTTCTTGTGCGTTAGAAGCACTAACTAAATTAATAACTTTGCCAGCGCCCACTTCATTATACATGCGCGAGTGCTCGACACGGAGTCACTTGTACTAATCACTGGTGGGAATGAGGTTACCCGATCTCTCCTGCTCCCAGAGGACTTATTATATATGGAAGTGCAAACGATCAGTGGCGTCTTTATTTTGATCATAGATGATTAGTCCAGTGATAGAACATTTGCTGGCCCCGTGGTTGCTACGGTGACAACGTCGCAGCATCTAGGAACCTAACTTGTATAAATAGACCGTTAGAGGAATACGACCTGTCCCCGGTCACAAACTGAAATCTTGCCGTGGTCTCAGAAATATGTGGATTTTCTTTCTACCATCTCTCGTAGTAATGCCATTGTACGGATAAGAACCGCGAAATGTCTGATGGGGAGAGTCTGGGGGCCAGCCACGAACGGAAGTCCATTTACAACATTTGGTGTCGTACGTAAGATAAGAAGTCCCACATCGTGAAATCGGAGAGCCTGCTTCCCGGAAGGCGACATCAACTCTGGCAGATTGCGGTCAACCGTCTGGTAGACGATGAACGATGCTGCTGAACTCGGCTAGACACTCGGAAGACAACGGAGAGTCTGTGTCTTGGATAAATAAGCGACCACCCCTCAATGTCCTGACTAATTGGGAAACCGTGTGTGTGTGTGTGCTGGTCTTGCAAATACATCATTTCGAACATTATAACAAATCACTACACTCACCCTGGCCTATAAACCGGAGATCTGACCGAACTACTGCTACACTAGAAACAAGCCATAAATTGTACGCGAGGCAGGCGAAGCTACGGAAGTTGCTCCTTTTGCGGGGGACGCACGTCCTGGCTTCCCACTCCCCTTTACGACCAACTTATTTGACGGAGCCTGAGACAGGCTTGTTCGTGCCACGACCGACATAAGCACTGGGACCTCTCTACGTCATCACCAATGTTGTCCAGCGGGGCAATGCTGTTCCGCCCCTCGGTACATGGGATATTGGGCTTGGAGCACCCCTTAAACCATCATGTACACCGACTGCTACACATAGTGAATTGAATTCAAATTTATGTATGTCATGACTATCAATTAAAAAGCCATTTGCTTCTTGCGGGCTGTGCGCGACATTGCTGAGGACGTGCAATCCTAATAAGATAGGATTCGAAGTACGAATCAGTACAGTGAAGAGTATAGCGAACAGAGACGAGAAACGTTTTTCTTTGTGGAAGATTTGCTGCCAGACCTCATCGGGGATTGCGCGTTTTGAAGCTAAATTGATTTAATTCTTTCAAATCAAAAAATCACAAGGAGAATTGGGGCTGTCTCTTGTCCGAAGTCCGAAACTAAACATCAAGAAGATCCAGTGTTCCCAGTGATCTACGGCTACATTCTACGGGGTATGGGTACCCAGGAAAGTTGGTCCTGCTGGAGAAATGTGGGGAACGAATATATTGCATGGGTACATTCTATCGATCGAAATCTAGGTATTATTATTGTTATTATATCGATTATTTTCTCAAAGGACTAGTTTCGGTCAGTCGCTCCGAACCACTTTTTGGGAACCGTTGAGAAACAAGAAGAGCACACGTCTAAGTTTCACTTGGTTGTCTACTGGCGATATCTGCATCCTGAAGGATAGCTGCCTTTCGTGCTCGCATTGATAATTATGCAAAGTCATTGATAATGATGTCCTTGTTGATTGGGGACCGGACAAACCTTAGCCAATAGCCGTTGCTGGATCAACGATCCTGACGGCACAGGGTCAGATCCTCTGACTAATATTTTATAAGCTGGGGAAAGGCACACTAGTCTAACCGCCCATTGTGGTGGTGTGTACTCTGTTATAATATATATATATATATATATATATATATATATATATATATATTATTGTATGTATCTTATGTGTATTTAAGAATATTACTTTACATATTCACGTCCCAACTGCAAGTTTAACATTATATATATATATATATATATATATGCATAGGTTTCCTACACACAAAACGATTTGTTGATTTTGTTTTACCTTGTTGGCGCGCGCCCGTTGTTGTTCACACCCCTGTACCCCTGCAAAGTCCCTCCTAAATGCAAACACTAAACTAAGACCCTTGTGTCTTCCTGCAGGGCGTGTAGATTTAGGTATCTTTTTCTTTTTGCCAATAATTCCATGATATTATTCTAAATAGGAATATTGTGTTGCGTGTGATGAGTTTCAAGGTAGGTTAATTTTACGACCTTACCGGCACCGCTTAACACAAACAAAACGATTTCCAGTGATGTTGATTCGATACGCCAAGATCTCGTAATGTACAGTCCGAGACAGAGTTAAGCCAGAATTTCTAAAGTTGGAATTGGAACCTCATCGAGTTGCGCCAGATGGTGGACGCAGATCCCCTGTTCCTCACTATACCAGCTGTAATCGATACTAACTGGCAGCTGTCGAGGAAATCAGTCAGCTATACAATAATCAGACTTGCAGTACGGGGTGTGCACGGTGCCTTCTTATTGCGGAGATACTGCTCATAAAAGTAAATACGGCTCCACTCAGATTTGAACTTCCTACTCCGCAAAATCCCTTTACCCATGCCCGCAGTCGTCGTGACGGACATTAACATCCTTCGCATTGATCCTTTTACTAGTGTCGTTGTTCAGGCGTCGGCGTGACTTAATCGTAGCTAAAAAAAACTGCGATTCCATTCCCTACCTATTTTCAACTAACATAAGGTGCAGAGAGGATTAAGCTGCAGGGCTCTACGAGAACAGTACAGGTAAAGGTTTATTGGTTTATTGAAGGAGCTGCAATTTTACAATGCTTAAGCTCTCTTATATGTCACACGGTGTTAGGAATATTTAATCTTGTGTGGTGAACTATTTCAATGAATATAATGAATCAATTTGAATCAGTTTCAATGAATGAATTCAATTTGAGTGACTGAATGAATGCATACGACAGGCAGGTAGTAAAATATGCTGTCTTTTAAATACTTTTGCACATACCTATTATATTTCCTTTCGAAGGTATTTAGGGATTTCCAAGCGGATGGGTTGATCAGGAAGGAAATACTCTGCACCTGCTTCGAAAAGGTCAATCAATTGTACAGGCGTCTCCTTAAGACTTTACATCCTGCATTCTGATTTAGATTTGATTCTACGCTTTTACTGCGATGGCGCATCTAGGTCTGATCTCCTAAATAGTACATATATACTTTTATTTTCAGGATGCATTTTCACACCATGTTTCTATGTGTCCTACCGACAAATGCTGATAACGGAAAGCAGTCCGTTGTAGAAGCAGGTTAGATCTAACGATCGGCATGAAGACGGTAGCAATGCTTCTAGTGCCTGTTCACCGATATGATATGCCGACTGAATGCTGCTCCACACTAAGTTATGGCCCCAACAACCAGCTGCAAATCAATCTACCATGCTTTGGTACTTAGCCTGTCGCTAACCGACCATCGAAAACCGTTGCATTTTTGGGCGCGTGTCTGCCCTTCTAGTACTTGTAGCTTCAATCAGAGGTGATCATTGCACTGACGTCGTCTTCGCTGGCTGAAAGGCCGAAAAAGGCCGGTTTAGTATGAAAGGCATGACATGAGCAGGCCTAAGGATGCAGCGGCACTTGATCGGATATATGTGCACTTTAGCTAACCGAGACAGGGACTAGACCAAGCTTACAGGTAGCCGAGTGATGTCGGTTGTACTCGAAAGACTCGATACCTGTAGCTGACTTGGTGAATAGGGAATGCACTGTAGGCATCATTAAAAAGGTTACTAACATTTAGGGAATGTACAAATCATTATTTTTAGTATTGTTATTATATTATTCCATTGAATCGTTCCATGATGTTTAGTACTGACGTGGCTTTGGCAAGCTATCGAGAAGCTATTAAACCCTCTTGTATGTTACCTTAGTCGTCATTTAAGGATGCACTCCACCTTCAGTTTTCATAAACTCGAAACACGAAATCTGATTATCAGATATGCTGGCCAGGTCTTAGGCATAATGGTATTTATTTATCGCACTAAAAACATTGTTGTAGTGCTTAGAGAGAGATTTCAGCCCTCACAAAGAAATGTGCGTACAAGTCTTGTATCGAGTCCGGTCCTGATTGCTGAATAGTGCGCGCTTCTTGTCGGGTGTAGTACGCTGGGAAATCGGGCTAAAACTTCGCACCTCGATTCCTCCAGCACTACCTAAGTTGGCTCCAGATAGGGCGAATACGATAGTGTTTGTACATACCTCCCACTCGGCGAGCGAGCACTCAGACTAGTATCCACTTCAAAACAAAGTGCCCTGACAATAACTCTGCGAAAAGGACATACAATATGTGCTGCACGCACTCTATGCTTTCTTCCATTGACGGAGGCGTATGTAAATGTCTATAAAATTACAACATCGAAATTATACAGGTTAAAATCGAATCTCGAAAAAGTCAACGAAGTTGTGATAGGTTGCCCTTTGCTAATATAAAAAATTCAGTATAAATAAGTCAGATGCGTAGAAAATAATACTAGAATTAAAAATTTGAACTAGATAGAAAAAAATAATTTTATATTAGATTAATTATAAGGAAAAATAAGTAATTTATTAGGAGGTATAAGTAATAAATTAATACGGAGGTAAAAGTAATAAATATTTTTATTTTATAAAAATATAGAAAATAAGAACTTCTATTAATCAAAGCTTATAAAATCGGTAATAACCTATTGTACAAAGTTAAAATCGTTTTTTTTTTTGGGCTTAGAGAGCCTAAAGAGCAATTATAGCTCTGTGCAAATGATAATCTATGAAACTGCATAGAACTAATGTACAAAAGGATTTTATAAATTATGAATACATTCAGTGCGTGTCGCTTAGGTGAGCAGCATAGCAAACGAGCGTGACTGCTGAAATAAAACCAGCACAATTGTTGCTCATAATTTTCAATTGGCTTTCCTTTTGCATATACTTCCAATTCATCCATCTAAACTCGACATTATAAATCAATGCCACGATTGACTGGAAGCTATGGGTGTTGGTTTCCACCAGCGGTTTACTCAAATGCTAATGGTAATTAGTTTTCAAACTTGGATAATTAGAAGATGCCAAAACGATTCAATGCGCGGTGTGGACGGGCGGGGGAAGGTATATAGACCACAACCGTGATCGATGTTAGAGCACAGCTTCGTGTTCATTACGAAATGGAACTTTGTTACCCATCTGTAGGATTTGCAGATCAATACGGAAATGTTCTCGGTCCATCCAATAAGCTTCATCGTCAGCTGACGTGAAATGGAACATTGCGCGCCTAGTGGGGCGAGCTGTAATGCGCCCCAGAGGGGAGGAGGCGGAGTTTCGCGGTGTGGGGTTTCCTGATCGACAGAAGTTAATGGGCCGTACCGGAGAGGTAAGGTATATTGCAACAGGTTGAATATGTTCCAGTCATCTCTGGCTCGATGAGAGAGATGCTGACTAGCCTGGAACGAAACAAAAAAAAAGGTGATTTCGCTTCTTCTACAATGATCTGCCTTCTAATACAAAACCACACTAAAACGATTTCGTTTTACATAATTAATTAACATTCCTTTGCTGACACGCAAGGCGCCGGCGTCAGCTACCAGTTGCTGACTCACCACTATTAGGTGTCACATTGACGAAGGAAGTTTGCCACCACAGATTTCCATCCCTTTATTCCAGTCCATGTATTTCAAGTTGCTCCTCAGAGCACACCCAGTCAGCATGAGTGATTAGATAAATATAGTATTTCACTACGTACCATAGCGCTCTACAAGGCCACGACTGATTTTAGCTCCAGGTTTCCAGTGGTTGCACTCGACATTTAGGCTTCCGGCCGAAGGACGAGGGGACAAGCAGCGCAACTGCACAAGCACTTTCGCTGATTGTATTCATCAGTATGTTTCATGTACTAGCTATGCTTTTATAGGCTATATCTGCAATGATGTTATTTAATCTTAGATAGACAACTAGTAGAATGGAAGTAATATGTAGTGTTCCTAACTACTACTGTATGTTTGAAGAAAATAAATGTTTGATCCTGTAGTGTTCTTCTATATTGTACGATTTGTCATGAGTGTTGTTGGTGCAATTCTTTCTCAAATTATGATTACGATTGATGTCCTGGTGAACGAAGGTATGATAACTTCAGATTTATTCGTTAGCATAGTCTGTTCAGCTAAATATAATATGTGTAAAACATACCTTAAAAACGGATAAAATATTCGTGTCACTGTGAAGCGGACTAGTGGGTCATGAACATCGGAGTTTATCAAAATAATAACTTGTTCTACAGCGAACTGGCTCAGATTACTGATTACTACAAAGCTTATTGTTGGCAGTAAATTCGCTACGTAGATTGTTGAGGTGGTTCGATTGATCACAGGGTTCAAGGGTGAGTTAGTTGCTCATTTTCAGCCAACTATTTGACCAATATAAAAACAGTTGTTAATGTCCAACTTATAAATAGCTCTTACTGGGGAAGACATGCTTCCAAAAATGATTCATGTTCACTTCTTTCAAGGGCGAGGATTTGAATGAACAGATTCAGGCAGTGATATCAACACGCCATTCATTTATTGAGCTACTATTTGTATTGAGTCCATCATTCACACAAGTTATATTTTACGCTTATCAGTTACACATCTTATCATTGTTTTAATTACACTTGTTACATAGTTGCTTGCCCTCATAAGGTCACATAGTAGCTTATATGTTCTCTAGCGCCAAATGGTGCTAATGAGAGAGGTTGTGATGCCTGCGATTGGTGGATGGGCTGATCCAGGCGATGTGACACTTCCTACTACTCACTGACACACTTTCTGAGCGTTTTGTGCTTATAAGCGCTCCATTCCATCGATACCCCACGTTCCGATATATTACCTTCACATATGTTCTCTCCAAGTATGCTAACTATTGTTGGGTTGATTCATACGTACGGAGCGGTCAGTTTCCACTTATCTTTGCGCTCGTGTGTGCGTCAAGCATATCAACTACCTTTCGTGTATACCAAATGAAAGCTGGCATTAAGCAAGCAACTGACCCGAATTGGCGAGAATTGGCTAACAGAATGGACGTTGTGTTCCACGAGGACAACGTTGGATCAGACATTCCCCTTTGATAATGCGATGGCAGACATTTTTGCGGTTTGGGTGGCACGGTTATGGTGCACGCACCGTGTGGCCCAGACTTTGCGTCCTCAGATTATCTTTTGTCACCTGGACCTATTTAGAACTATGTTGGATGATTCCCTTGCCATCGACATCAGAACTTCGTTGAAGGAGAGATAATGGAACTCGGGGAATGTCACATTGAACAGAATATAATATTGATTAAAATATTTGATTAGATTGGATTTTTTCTTTAATATTTTAAGTTTGAAATTTATTAACCATAATAATAATAATAATAAATAATTACGCATCAACCCAATGATATATATATATATATATATATAATGTCACAACATTCAATGGTGTTAAGTATACATCACTCCAGTACCGTGGACGTTAAATGTTGGCTGTGGGTTAGCCCGGAAAATATATAAGTATACATCACTCATTCTGTATTTCGAATTCAAGATCTTATAAGCGCCAAGGGATTTTGAAAATATAACAGATTCGGGGCTTTTCTCATGGATCATGCAAAGTGGTGTCTTAGAAACAGAAACTAATTATCTTCTATATAGTCAATATGATCAACCAGCGAAGCACTTGAGTTCTACTTGTGTTGAGTAGACATTGATAAGCTTAATTTTTAGCAGACAAAGTGTTTAATATTGTTTTGTTATTCTATGCAAAATGTATCTTTATTTATATAGAGAGTATATATATATATATATATATCTTAAGCTTTTTGCATTTCAACATTGCTTTCAATATCGATTAGTTAAATAATATGTAATATCGTTTTAGTATTGGCCAGGGCAGGTTTATCAACGCGAGGTGTACAGATCCCTCGAAAATATTTTCTTGATTACGTTATTCAAGGTGGATCAAATAAGTAGCACTAAATAACATTGAACCGTTACAAGTAATCTGTGGTAAACTAAGAGACCAATTTGAATCGAATCTAGGACTTGAGGCATACGATTTATCAACAGCAAAGTGCAGGGTGAGCCCATAATACGGATCGAATTGATCTCAACGAGCTTCCGAGACCTTGAGGGTTCAGGTCTTGTGTGCTCTTACCACTCCAAGACCACTGTTGGTATTCTAAATAATTTGACATTTGATAACATCAAGTCGTGCCTCCGGAAATAACGTTCCACAACAACGGGGTCATAAACGAAGATCACAATTCAAATACAGGAAAAGTTATTCTGTTCAAGGTTCAATGGCTTGGATCATCATCTGATCACTAAAAGCTAGTCATTTAAAGTATATAATTAGTGCTGAGAAACGCGATCGAGGAACTGGTAAGTCTGTACCATTATTCGACTGTCCTTGAAAATCATGCTCATCGGAATGAATCTTATAAATAAATATATCTTGTACATCTTTTTATATCGTTTCTCCCCGCAACTCTAATTCCTCGTCGTAGCGTCGGGTGTTTACAGTTAATTGATCAGCTTGAATAGCAACATTACAAATGAAAAAAATCTGGCAGTAGCCACTGGAGTTTAAACAACATATTCAGTCGAAACTAGTATTTAATATGCATCGACAGATGTTTATTTTATGAATACTATTAGAGGAACCTAAAATCTAATGCCTTTGTCAATAGAAACCTCGTTGGCTTGATGCACAGCTCTCGAATGCTCCCGAAGGCCAAGAATAGTCAGCTCGTTCTGATCGTCGGCTCAGTTGTCGCCGGTGAATCACCACTGAACTTTTGGTTATACTTGTTGCTAGGTACAACAGCCTTGCGACGTTGCTGTTGTTGCTGCTGTGTCGGCGTCAGGCGTTTCTTTTGTCGAATGCCCTTGACGGACATTTGTACGCCCCGAAAGTAAGCGTCGAGATCTCGTGTTCGTTCGGTGCGGAGATCAAGCAGCTGGTCAATGACAACCATTCGGGCTGACGCTTGTACGTCGAGGCAAACATTATTTTCTTCTAACTCGGATAACTCCCATAGCGCATCTGAAAAGTGATTCGTGCACCCGCAACACAGTCGCCATGTAAATATTATATAATAGTTAGGATCAGACAAACAAGCATCCTTCTTATTAGATAAAATATGTATGTATCTTGATGTATATTGATAATCTTGGTATGTTTGGGGCAATCATATAATGAGTTTACATATCATGTCGCATGTTGTACTGAAGATCCTAAATCGCGTTGTAGCATCTATGACGTTCTAGAGAGACCTGTCATAGTGCTCTGACTAAGGGCCTCAATACTCGGTTCTGTTCCAGGATTACTCTTGGTGGGCTTAGCGTTCGGAACCTAGTACTGGCTTGAAGCTCTCGCATCTGTCAAGATTTCATTTCATTAGTGGTTTATTTTCAAGATAGGCATAGGTCTTGACGCGCTTCAGTTTCGAGACTGTTTCGGCTGTGTTTTGAAATTTTAGGAGCTCCGGGTTGCGGCGCATGTCAAGCACATCACTGCATCACGGATTCGTGCAGCCATCAGGTACAATTAAGTGACTATCCGGCCTAGTGTGCAGCCAAGATAGCTGTCGTACACATATTAGCAATGTCCTATGAACACAAGGACGCTGCCTTTGACGGTTCAGCTACAAATAGGCCATTGGCCTTCAGAGTTTTAGTAGCTCTGGCTGACCCTGCCGATATTTGTCTGATGGAGAGCTCGAAATGGATCCGACTTAGCAAAAGGTGCTGAAGAATATTTGTTCTAAATATTGTCTCTTTGAGTGCAACGGGGAGCGCCTTGTGACACATGTTCGTTGGCAGGCAAGTCCTGGCATAAGGAATGAGTTCATGTGGGGCATCTGTTGGCCAACAGAAGGTTCAATAAATCCATATATAAGGTGCCCCACGATACCTCAATTCCGTGCTTAGTATGTTTGTTTGTTGGTCGTATCCATCGATCACCATGTTGAGTATCACAAGTACGCCAACGATAAAGTTCACTAATTAACAAAGTTCATGAACACGTTGGGAAGAAAGTGATGGCCTTTGGAAAGAACATACGACTCTACGGCCTGTAATGTATATATGGTGACCCGGTCGTCATAGTTCATAGGCAGTTTATTTAGACGACAATAACGACCATTATTAAGCATTCTCTCACTGTGACTTAGAAAATGTTTGGTTCATATATTATAATAACTATATACTAACGATATGAAACCCTGCACAGTTAGATCTACTCCGTCCTGCTGCGTAGACGTGGTCATGAGGAATTTCGATGTACGTATTCTACGTGTCCGGAACCCTACCCTCATAAAGTTATATAAAATGGCCAGCGAACTTAGCGTTCGCAAAAGTCTGACACTAACAGAGGTTGAAAGTAGATCGTTGGTGCTACCAGGGCGGCTGCATCACGGGTGCGTAATTCTGCAGACGGATGAATATCGAAATGGTGAACCTACGCACAAGACTCACAGTTGAGTTGGTTTTTCTTAAATATCTCCCGATGAGCGACCTTTGTACACACTACGATTGCACTGTCCGCCTCCCTGTATGCCGGAGTAACAGTCAATACTGAGACGGCCTTAGGCTCGATCCATAGAACGCATAATTTGATTACGTCTAGAAAAGATCAATCCTTTTATGACTCTAGTAATGATTATGGAACACTCGCCAACAGAAATATTTTCTGCAGGGTGGGAACGTGACAGTGGGAGGAAAGATTTTTCTAATTTTTTTCATTTGCAAGTCGAGAAACAACAGACTTGGTTATAAATGCAATGGAACTATAGTATACCTTGTATCTTACAACGAAGATCGTCGACCACGCCTTTTAGCTCCTCCGCGCTGAATTCGTGGACTGTAAATGGAAATTACGTTAGGTCTTACCCATATTCCAGAATTTTTTCATGAAATGTATAAGCATCTCGTGCAGTGTCCATTAACGAAATCATAGAATAGCATTCGCAATTCTTATTCAGCAAGGGTTTCATGATGTTTTAGCAGAAAGATGTTTTAGCCAAGGGCTCCTTTCGCAATAGTGAGTAAGTTTCAATTTTGCGAATGTATCCCTGTAGCGGTGGCCAGCCATAAAGGCAGAATCATTTTCAATAACCTAGGCACGATATTTACACAAGTAGCCGATAAATGTTTGCCGAATTGTGGCGGCTTTGAGCATTGGATAGAAGCGATGTGTATAAGAAATCGTGTAAACCCATAGTAAAGAGCGGAAGCACGTAACTCGTCGTCAAAAATAAGTAAGCTAATGAAATATTGATGAAATTGTTTTTAGCTTGTTCATATTATTGCATGGTCGCAGTCGATGCCAAATTGTGGGAACTATATCTGACCATTATTGCATTCGATCCGGTTACGTCACTCTACGGATTTGTGCCAATCGCCAGCAGGACCCGTTTGGCACCCTTAGACTATCAAGTTTATTGAAGAGAATCCAAAGTCGGACTAAATTATACATCAAGCAATTTACACTCCTGGCGAATAATGGCGGATTAATTTGAAGCTAGGATATTACGACCAATTAGATTCTGCTCGTTAATTTAGGTTGCGCAGTCAGGACACTTGACGCTTGCGTGGAAGGCTGTTAGTCCAACAGTGTACCCATCCATGAGGGTATGATGAGTATGCCTCAAGCTATGGAAATGTTATTATAGCGTGACGTTCTCGTAATATCCGCTGCGACTCGGCAACCTTGATAAGCTTTGGCGGTTTGTAGTACTGATGACCCGTGATAAGTGAGTGAGTGCAGCCAGAATCAGATGCTCAAGGATATATCATCACCCCCTGTATCGCTTGGACGAATTCGCCGTCAGCCTTATTTCCGATTGGCTTCAATTGGCACAGTTCATGTCACAGCAGGTATGTTCACAGCGTGCCTAGCCAATGCGAGGATCTGTGCAGTATGCCAGAGCAATCTGTGAGTAATCTCTAACGTGCAAGCCTCCTCTGGGAAACAGGGTAGACAAAGTCATTGCTCTAGTTGCTCTGCGAACATCGCGTCCATGAGCTGTAAGACGTACTAACTGAACCTTCTTCCTCATCAGTGCCCAATTGCGGCTCTTAGTAACAGGCGACCCCCTCAAAGGTATTCTATTTAGTAGGGATTCTCTGTTGACTATTATGAACTATATGAAGGTAAACTCGTCTTGGTGGATCTAGCAGGGCCATATATAATAGCATAGTGCCTGCACGCTTATCTGATCAATTGGGGACAGCCGGAACACTGTTGTGTCTCGCCCTCTGATTATAGAGGATACATTCTGCTTTTGTTGATTGCTACCAATCGTGTGCTCGTCCAGCTAATGCTTGTTCCTGTATTTAGATTGACACAATTGGGTAGGACCCTTGATGGCTTACGGCGCAATGGGCAATAAGAAAGGTTGTAAAAATCATCCACTTAGTTGGCTATATCGTTAGTACACATTTAATCAACAGTCATTAAAAGATGTACTACATTTTGTCTGTGTAGCGGTTGTTCATCACATGTGGATGGGACTCTTCAATAAAGGCGCAGTGGAATAATAAGTGAGACTGACGTTCTTTAAGTGAGTAACGTTTCCAGAAGAAATCACAATCCATTATGTCCGATTTGAGCAAGATTTTGCTTCTTCGTCCTTAGCGGCTAATCGAGCTGGCGCACGTCACGTCATCTGAAACACGAAGACCGAAATACACAGTGGTCAAGCTAACGATTAATCTCAGCTGCAAATTCGAAAACATTTGGTGCACGCCACATAACAAATGGCCACCACATCCCACGTGAATGTGCACCAGAAGAGACATGCTCATCGAGCGAGATGAACTCGACATTGTCACCGTAGAACACGAAATCGAGCCTCTGTTATCCATCATTTACTTTTCTGTATAGGAAGATGGCTTCTATGCAGCGGGTTTCCATTGTGCGATAGTGCAATAGAGTATCTGTTGTTTCCATTACACTTTAACACTAGATTATTAACTTGTTCGTATTGTATGTCCCTGCCAAATGTTTGGCAGGAACCTGAACCTGAGACCTTGCTAAGGTCCCACTAAGGGCGCGCTATTTCTACCGTGGCCTCTCAGAGGAAATTTCCTTTGCACATTTCTTGTGGAAATGCGGTATAGTTTGTAGGTGGCGTGAAGTGGCTTCTGATAGGACTGAGGGAATGGGGGTTAGCACCCAACGAGAAAAAACTTACTGGAAGAATTACGAAAGACCTCGACAAATTGTAATTTGAAAAATCCTAATCTGGGATTGTGGATCTATTCAGCAAAGCTAACTTTTAAGCTGAGGCATCCTTTTGTTGACCTAGATATTACTGGTTACTGAGGCCGGTGGCATGCTGCATTCGTGTACGCCTTATAGCAAGAACTGCATCAAAAAGGTGCACGGGTTTGATCCCCGATGTTGGATATTTGTATTTAAGGGTCCGTCTTACGAAATAATGCAAACGCAATAGCGTGGACCTAGAATGCCGGCTGATAGTCAGCCCGATAAGATATCCCTGGTTGAAAACGTACATCATTCCTGACCTGTAGCCACAAGACCAGCGCATGCGGTGACATCCTCTCTTAAAATAAATTACCCTGTTATCCTTATAATTTATTGAATATTAAAAATAAAAACAATTTATTTTCTTTATAAAATTCCTAACTTTACAAGTCTTGATTTTATCACCCAAAACAACCTAATGGGTTTACTCGGACGTTTCCAGTTACATGTGTTCGCCGTGACTAACTAATAATTGATATCTATATTGACATTACTCGGATAACGCAGCAAATTCACACGTACACAAATCCGTTGCATCTCATGTTTCCCGATATCCGATGCATTTCACCATCATGTCATTATCAGGAAATCAACACAAATATGGGCATAAAGTGCAAATACAGCGGGGTGAGGTACACAAGAGCAGCATCCAGCCAGTCCATGTATGCCATAGCTTCAAGAGTGACGACATCCTGTTTAGCAGCATCTATTCACGTGTCGTATCTATCAGCGAATCAATTAGGTACAGGATGTACACGTCCCGTCCGCTTTCACTTCCGCAGATGGCCTCGGCGTGAAACGTTGTTGCTATGAACAGCTGTTTTTTTTTTCGTCATTGTGACCGATTTTCCATCTGAGGGATCATTTTTTTTTTCCTTGGTTTGATTGTAATTCTTGAATGGCTTGACGCCATTCGAGTACGCGTCGTCGGATTGACCTTGATCCCGGCGTTCATTGCTTCATCCTTGCGCTTGAGCCGCATAAACTACTGCTAACTATTTGCATTTGTCGGGTTGTAACTTATTAATTAACATGGATAGTCCACAGGAGCGTTTGAACTCGGTGGTTGCAAATTGCTAAGATGGATGAGGACAAAGCAACAAACGCCGTAGTCGGATACCAATAAATCACAAGCTAGGAAGGCAATTCGAAACTCATCAATGAGAAAGAGACATTGCGTTTGGTGTACTTTTAATGCATAATAAATAACTTTTAAGTGGATCGCAGAGCCTAAAGCCACTACGACTAAAGTTATTCTTCTAACTTTAGCCGTAGTGATTTTAGGCTCCGCGATCCACCCCAGAGATTATTTTCCAGTTGTCAATGGGATTTTTGAATTATTCATTTCTGCATCGCTGTAATAATGGTGATGTTCTCGGGCTAAACTCCGTACGAGGCTGTTGACCGAAGGCTCTTCGAACTATTCGAAGCGTTAAAACGGGAACTAGCATCTGGACAGTTCTGTTGAATGATCTTGAACACGTGTAGCTACTATCAGGAACGTATACAAAAATGAAGGGAGTCAACTCAAGACAAGTGGACTTACATTGTGTCGATTCGCAGGGAACTAATATTCACTTAATAGTTTAATTAATTCAAAATCTAAACAATAAATCACGCCCTAATACCTATTTTCGATAAGTCCAACGTCTTATGTGAGCCATGTAAGTGAACGAAGATACAGACTAGAGAAACGAAAGTAAATGAGTAATCCACGAGCCCAGGAGGTAGAGAAGAAAACTTCCAATAAATCTGTCATTCAGTGATTGATAATATAGAGACCGGAAACTATACCGTCTAGATGCCCATGATGGACAGACTTTCAAGTTCTTCTATCTAATACAATGCGTCTCGATTTCAATAGCACACGGAACGAACACAATGAAATAATGGGCCATATATATTCTCGGCAATCGAAATAATTCTAGTGATCGTTTATAACAAAGCCCAGGTCACATTCACGGGAGCTTGGCGTAAACTCATTGGCCGTATCACTTATGCCACTTTGTGTCAGGAAGAAAGTTTGATGCATCGTCGAGACGGTAACATCGCACGACAATGATACCAGTCAGGGTGAGCACGGTTCATCCCGTATGACAGCGGACTCATTGGAACGAGCGCAACAGCGCTAATTTTACGAAATAATTACAAATCCTCTACACTTAAGATTAACTAACGCGGGTGGGTCAAACACGAGGTATCGTAAGAAAATATTAATATACATGATGGTTCGACGATTCGATCGCAGTCACAATCGTAACATGGCTAACGGTATTAAGTACAGACTCAATACTCGGAACAGTGCGAATCGCTACAACCAACTAGCTAATGTTATTATTAGGTACCTTTAATATCAAACATTGAAGGTTACTTAATGAAAGTAGCGTATACATTTTTCTAAATGTTTGCTTGCCAATGAGGATTATTGAGGGACATTTTCCACGTAGTTTATAGTTGTCTCTGCGTGTGCGAGCTCTTTCATTCCATAACCAGTATATTAGCGATAAATGCCCTCTAGAATAAGGAATGTGTGTTTGGTAACATATATATATATATATTATATATATATATATTTCGATAGCGGTACCTCTCACACCTTTCCACGTACCAATTTTACAATACTTCAGAGAGCTTAAGCATTGTAAAATTGCAGCTCCTTCAATAACCAATAAACCTTTACCTTTACCCTTCTCTTACCCTTCTCTCCCAAACGAAGCTTCACCAAATCTGAATGACTTCGGCCAGCGCTGTCTATAGCCGAATGTAGAACCTGTCAAAGCATCGCTGTTTTTCCAAGAAAATCGACGTTTGAAGTTTCTTAAAATCCATTGGTCGAAATTCTCATCTAGATTGCCCGAATAGCCGGGCAAAGTCACAGCAGCCAACATTTAACTTAGTCCACGGTGGAATTGTTTTCGGCAGTGCTTCGTAAGAGTAAATGCAAATGCGCAACGGTGGCGATCGAACTCGTGCACCTATGCACGTGTCTGCTGCGATTGCAAGGCGTGCACGACAGCACCACGCCACCGGGCTTGACAATATAAAGATTTTCGGGCTAAACATTTAACGTCCACGGTACTGCTTTTATCTCGACAATCTGTTTTTTTTTCGAGCTGACCTTCAGCTGTTCCCCTATCTGACAGGCCTAGGCTAGGCCTCAGCCTAGCTCGACAATCCAGATTGCCCCAAAAACGTTGAACAGTTGTGTGAGCCATTTTTGTGTTGTAAACAACGCAGTCGTTAGTGCAGAAGGCTTTTTGCAAATTCGACCGCTCTATATAACCAGCTGACTTAAGCCATTCGCATCACCTTCAGTTGTTATGTACCGAACAATACTAAATTCATCGAACATAAATCTATCGATGGACGAATCAATGTACCAAAATAGATAGATTCAATCATGGGATTCAGGTACAGGATATTCACGCGCTTCAAAAAATACCCGAGTTATTTGTAGCCTTTAACATTGACATTGTTCAAAAATCGACTCCCAATAGTACTTAGCATTCGAAGAATCAATCCATTTGTATATATTGCTAATGTGCGTGGTGCACAATTTGTCCCTGGTTTTCAGGCTGACTCGGAGCAAACAGCTTAACGTCCACGGTACTGCTTTTAGCATTGCTTCGTAAGACGGTGCCCTAAATGCAAATGTGCACAATTTATGCAATGTGCACCATTTGTCCTGGCTGACCCGCTATGGAGCCACTACAACTAACATCATCGTTGCATCTTACCAATCGCGTTACTGAACTAACAACATCTGCTAACGGAGGCGATGTGTGACGCCGACCAGATCACGAAGCGCTGATGACTTTGGCCGCCAGCTTTTCTCTCCCTCTCAGAACTCTATCGACTGTCCGTTAAATGTTGTGGCACTTGGTGCTGAGGATAAAAGCCCATGAGGGCGGTGGTCCAATGGGAAAGCTCCCCACTTCTGCAGTGACCACTAATATAGGTGGATAGTGTTGATGTGAATGGTTACTCCGCAGTGATTAGATTAGGCCGGATAGCCGTACGTTGTCAGAGAAAAGAATAACGGTACGCCCTACCATATGATTGGACTAACTTTCGAATATTTGATATATATATATATGTGTACATGTATTGTATATATTATATATTGTACGCGATTTGAAATCGATTAAAATTCAGAGTCCGTGCCCTATATATATATATATTATATATATATGTGTACTTGAAAATTCCTGGTAATGGGTGTCAGTATAAGGGTGTGTGTGTATGTGTATCCCTTTTTTGGAATTACAGCTCTCGGCATATCTTAATCTCTTTCCCCATGTGTATATATATGAGCAAGAGGTTATTTATATTTATTCAAACCTACAGTACGAGAGGTTAACATACATCGACAACTATAATGCCTAGAGAGGGATATGCGTACACACACGCACTTGCACTGACACCTATTACCAGCAATTTTCAAGTGTATACCTGCAAGATTCACCTGTTCGTGTTTTTCGAGATACGTTGAAGTATGGCTGACGTTCTATTTGTAATAAAGGCGTTTACCGTTTTTATTGGGGGATGTGGGGAGGGGTATACATCGAACATTATACGGAATAGTTCGAAGAGAGGCCCACAGTGCCAATAGTTTATAAAAAACTATTGGCACTGTGGGCCTACTTTATAAAAAAACATAACAGTGACACCACTATGCCTTGTTTAGACAACGTGCACAAAGTTCCAAGTGACGTAATTTACTTTTCAATTAGACATCGTTTTATATATATATATATATATGTATCACTTTCAAAAGCCTCTCACACTTTACGAGATCGTTGCCTCTGCCTTGATTGGTTAGCCATAGGAGAAGTAGATAAGTGACTGACCACTCACATTTAGTGTCACCCGCCAGAATTAATGACGAGGGGATACGGAGCACTGGCTGTTGAATGTCCTTCTTCGTTGGTGCTATTGGCTGCCATCCAAATGCCCCTGCACTGTTACACTTTAGATAGACACCACTGTGGCCGAAACAACCACCACCAGCAATAATAAATGACCCGCAAGAGCGAGCATGCACAGCCTCGGTGTATTCAAATGTAATCGCGCCATTCAGATCTATGGCGATATTTCAACTCAGCCTATCACATTTGATCGGTCTTGTTCTGGCTGGGATAATCGAATATAAGCAACGCACGAACGAGTAAAATCCCGCTCGCGCCGTTGTCAATTTAGTCACCGTGGTTTAGTTACTGGCACATAATTCCGGATGAGGAACGATGTATGCTTCCCTTGAAGAAAGAACCTGCCCTCTTGCCACCTCGTTCGTAGATTGTAAACGAAACAGGGGTCGTCAAAAACAGATCAGTGCTGCTGATTGAAGTATAGCGTCGATGACAAAATAGTGCACATATAGGCAATACGTCACTGTCAAAAACTGGACAGTGGTGGTTGCTTTCTGTTCGGAGCGGCACCGCGACTCGCTGCTTGGCATCAACCTACTGATGTCTAATTGCGTATGCATTACTGAGGCAAGCATAGGTTTGTCCAACCTTAAACCTAGCTTACATAACAGCTTTACTCATGCTATTTGGTAAAGGTAACCGACAAAAGTAGTACATACCAGGTTTTCTCGATCATATCATCTGTTCGTTGTTAGCGAAACTCAAATAGGTTTTTTTTTGTAGTTTCCCATCGTGTGTTTAGTATATTCGACGTTTCCGCCAAATTTGCACTGCTTTGAAAAAATAGTGATAATGATTTACTGATTTCGGGTCTCCTAAGGAGAAGTTAAGAGACGCTTCGGAAATTCAAATTGTGGTAAACCGTTCAAATTGAAATCTTGCAAATCACTCAGGGGAGTGAGGACAAAATTCATTTCGGTCGAGCTCTTTGTACATTTCACCTGAAGTGTAACCAGGTGGTCCCCGGTGGGCTGACACGTCTTCATTGTATCTGCGGTGTCCCCCCAGAGAAGTCTGTCAGCTACCAAAAAAATTCCGCTATTCGCAGTGGGAAGTTTCCACCACCTCACAACTATTATAGAAGCCGTCATCTCCACAATCGTAAGCATAACACGATGAAGCAGTTGAGCAAGAAATCATTACAAGCCACAAACAGGATCTGCTAAACGGCAGCATCTGAGGTCGAAAGTAATAACCACTGACAGACAAGAAAGAGATACTAACTACTGATGAAACAGGATAAGTCAAATAGACAAGACGATCACACTCCCGGAACTCACTCTGCTCTGAGCTATTCGACGGGAACGACCATGTCCGACAGCAAGGAGTGCACAATTATCATCACCGATTTTAACGTAAATGTATAATATAATGTATGGGACTACAACATCGGGATGACGCGGATTATTATTGAAATTGCAGATAATACAGATATGTGGAACTTAAACAACAATGAAAGCTAAGAAAAAGTACTAAGTGATATTTGTAGGAGGGAGTCTACCATAGGTTGATCCGTGCGACCGGGGACAAACGCGTTGGGTCCTCCCTTCCCGAAGGGCCTTTCTCTCGCTTTAAGGCACGGAGGCAATAACATTGTCTCCTTTGAAGTGACCATGACGGCCTTGGCCTGACACCCCAACTGTCCCCAACTGCGTCTCTAATTATTATAGAATTTAAGACGCAATCGTTCGAAATAAGATAATACCTCTATATTTGTATTTTAATAAATCACCAGTTCATCTTACATATATATATATATATATATACATTTAACCAATTTATGTAAATATATAATATATATATATATATATGTGAAAGTCTCGAGGGACTCATTATGCCGTCAAACCCGGGAGCGGCGCCCAGGGAGGCGAAGCCGTCCCCGGCCTCAAACGAATATATATATATATATATATATAACACTTGTGAAATATAAAACATACATTTCAAATGCCCAAATAGAAATTTATAAAAAAAACACCTGCGTTCCAGAAATTATTGCAAAAGATTTACACATATTTGATTTATTTATTATATTTCTATTAAGAGAGTTAGAAACCGAATGCCAATGTAGAACTAAGAAACGCATATATATATATATATATATATACATATATGCGTTTCATAGTTAACTAACGTGAACATTATCCTTAATAAGTAAACGAGCTATTGTATTTAGCATCAGCCCCAGAGGATGCGGTTGACATCATATCTTTGCCTACGTTACTGTTACGGACACACCCGTGCGATGATGATGATTATGGTGTTTGATAGGCTTTCAAAAGAAGAAACATTTTAGCATGAGACAAACGCGAAATCAGCTGATTCGTTGAATGAAAGAAGAGACACCTAGCATGGGCTCGACATTGAATGTATCACATAGTGTAATAATAGCATCGTATAGTTGATGCGGGGCTTCAGCCGGCGTCGCTATGTCCGGCCAAATCGTAATTAGTTTGTTCCGACAAAAATCAACGATCGTACAACGGCAGCAACACCAACAACGAAATGAATCACACCACCCCTCGTGATTGTAAAATTGCAGCTCCTTTAATAAACCAATAAACATTTACCATTATTTACCACTAAGTGATCTAAATCTACGAACACGTCATACGTGTTTGATTCAAATCGGTATCAAATGCTATTATTAGCAAATATATTACATAGATTATATGTATGATACTGCTGTAACAGTCGTATAACGGTGACCGTGACCTATGGTTGATCGGTCTCGTGGAAGATGAAGCCATATTAGAGACGGATCCAACTGACCCCCTGCCTTCGTATACCATACAAATCATAGAGATGATGTAGAATTAGACGTATATACCATAGTGAAATGCAATCGTTGTGCCACGCTGGGCTATGACGCATTAGGCCGGCCAGCGTCTCCCCGTCAAAATAGAGGCAATCCTTCTCATTGACGATATTCTCCTATTTTTTTTTATCGAGCCCTGTGACAACAGCAACAACAACAATATCGAATCGTATGAATAAGCGGACGCAGCAATGGCTAATTAGTCGCCTGGATATCGTCACACTCAGCAGGGCTCTGTGCCGAGACAATCGCAGAGTGACTGACAAAATGAACAAAACGCACAGAGGCATGGAGGGGCCACAGCGGGTGGAGGAATCCCACCCGGTGAATTTCCTTCACCAAGAACAACGCTTCGTGGAGGATATGTCTCGTCTGGAAACTTGATCAGTTTCTCACGAATCAAGGGATTCGCGAGAGCCGAGGAAACTGCCCAGACAGTCAGTTAAGTGGCTTTTAAGTCCGATTTGTGTTCGAGAAGATTGGACACGTCCGATAGAACGTTGGAAACCACTGTCGAACACAGGAATATAGTAACTACACAGTGGAGTGATACCAAACAGACGCGGAAAACGGCCGGTCGGCACACACAGATCATCAATGTCTTTTTTCCACGAACGTTTATTTGAAATCGTTGCTTGAGGAGTTTGACGTTCTCAATTCGGGTGGCCCATTACGTGGTCTCGTAATGTGGAATGAATGCGCATTGCATACGTTTGCTTCAAGTGTGCATCAGCTATCGCCGTCCCGCTAATGAGTGGTTCGTTGATGATGCACTTGCACGTCATCAGCACTCTGTAGCACTCTACGTCATTTAGCGAACAATTCGGCCGGTTTGTGTTGTGTGCATCCGCTGGTTTCGCGTCAACAGGACACTCACTCTATTTAGCGACGTATTACTGCTGGGCCTGAAGCAGACGTTTGATTTCATTGTGTAGTCAGCTGAATCGTAAATAACAAAGAATACACTTGTACATTGCTTGGGGAACCTACCGGGTATCCGGAAATCGTCAATCTGAAGCAAAGTGAAACAAGTGAGTGAATAAATCGCTGAATCCAATCAATGTCCCGAGATTGTCATTTGAAACTCGCCAGGTGGCGTCAAGGACGCGTTGCAACGCGTACCGGTGTATCTTACTTGTAGCGAGGAAGATCTCCCCTCGCAGATTAATGCACACACACACACACTCCGGCTGTACAATTGTGCTATACAACAATTATAAACAGATGGTGATAAATATAAACATATAACTCTATATATGTGTCACTTTTTCGTTCGGCTTCACTGAGGGAAATGAGGCAATGATGTCGAGCATGAGGTCGCGTATTTGCTATTCGAGCATTTACACAATTTAGAATTATGGCTGAATGCACAAATATTATATAGTTTAGTATATAATAGTCTCTTATGAACAAATGGGTTATGCGCATGGGGTGAGCGAGGGTGGGGGGCCGGTTATTGTCCCGAAAGAGGCGATGGTATTGCCTATTTGCTCACAGCTAAAAGTGCAGCTACTGCAGAAGGAAGGACCCTGCACGATCGTTCCCGGTGGCGGAGACCAGCCTATGGCAGACCCCTCGAGGAGGTTGGCCGTGAGGGGTCCGGGACCGCTATGTATATATAGTGGTGTGCATAAACTTAACGCACCCCTATATTTCAACAAATCATTACAAAGAACACACATTTATTCTGCATAAGGTTAATGTACGTGTCAAATAACCTACACATCACAAAGAACAGCGCTTATGACGTCGTATGCAGCCTGCTACAATAAAATGTGTCATATTTAGGTTATGCAAAATGATAACACACCCTGAGTTATCGAGTGTTCTCTTTGAATTAATTCTCGTTTTCTTGTGCTAATGGCCCCGCCCTTGCTAATTATAACGTCAAAGACTCGGTTTGGCATACTATCAAGGAGATTTAGCAGGATATGCTCGCTGACACCTCCTCAGGCCTCCAACAACGCCTCTTTTAGTGCTTCCACCGATGTATGCTGTTGATTCGACGCATATACGCGTCGGACAAGAATGCCCCAGAGGTTTTTCATTGGGTTGAAATCAGGAGAACATGCTGGTCACTCGAGGGTTTCAATGTCATGTTGTCCTAACCACGCACGTGTACTAGCGCTGACGTGAATTGAAGCGTTATCTTGTTGGAAAACAATTGGTAGTCGATGAAACCTGCTCCTAAACGGTAGTAGGTTGTTGGTCAACATCTGCTTATAGTCCTCGCTATTCATTCGAGATGAGATGAAAACGACTGGGAGCCTGCCAAGAGAAGTGAAAGCTCCCCACACCATAACGGTCCCGCCACCGAAGTTGCGCTTTGAGAAGTACCGCGGCCTTTTACGCACATCATGCCAATAACCGTTAAATCCATCTGGCCCGTCCAAATTGAACTTCTTCTGGTCACTGAAGATGATCTTAAACAACACAGTACCTTTTAGATAGATGTGCACCCACAAGATACTCTTTAAAAAACGTTGCCCCAATACTCACCAATTTCCAGTCTCTGGCCATATTGTTGCGGGCGAAGTTTAATTGGGCAGTCATGTGGCGTTCTTGAAGACGCGGTCTCGTTTTCATTTGCGCCCCTATGATATTTGCGGATAACGCTTAATTATCCTTAAAAAGCTGGAGGTTTAACTCTTGCCTGATTGCTTCACAACTTATGGTCGAATTCGAGGCCAATCGGCAAATGTGCATGGCAGTTCGCTGGCTGATCTTTCGTGGACGTCCTTTAGACTTGTAGAGTACCATACGTCGAGAGACTGCTTAAATAATTTTGCACTACGCGATGACTTCTGCCAATTTCTCCGGCAATTGCAGCCCGGATCTTTTCTGTTCGGTGTAAAGCGGTACTAGCTGCTAATTCATCGAGAACACTCGATAACTGTGGGTGCCTTATCATTTCGCACAACCGAAATATGACACATTTTATTGTAGTAGGCTGCGTGCTATGCCATATGCGCTGTTCTTTGTGGTGTGTATGTTCTTTGACACATATATTAATCTGATACAGAATAAATGTCTCAAATGTGTATTCTTTGTAACGATTTGTTGAAATATATATATACGATTTCAGTTGGCTCCGCAACACCTGTCATCGCTGTTAGTGGTCATCCGGTCCGAACAGTGCCTAGCACGCCTATCACCGTTTATTTCTGTTGTAATTCTCCTGCATCGCCTTCGGAGAAACATGAGGCCCACCCCTAAACTATGGGACGACGAGGGCGTAATGGCTGGGCTTCTCGAAGAATTTAGTCCGCTCAAGGCTAATCCAGGAAACGTCGCTCACCGAATCAACTTTTGGAAGGAGTTTGTAACTGGTTTTACTCGACAGCGCAATCAAGCTATTTTCAGTGTGGAATCTCTTGAGCGGCGGCTCACCCGTAACAACGCACGCCTACCTTGGCTCAAATCGGTGATCAAAGATTTATGTCAAGACGGGGTTCTTGAACCTGCAAAACGTAAAGGATGGCTGTACAAGCTAGCAAGTCTCTTTTTTTACACCGATGTCGACCAGGTATACTTTAATGTCGAGACTATCGCAGAGACTTGTCGAGCTGTCCAGGTGGTAATAAAGGCCCAGTACATTCATAACTTGGAAGTGCCGTACGACTATATGTGGGGCGTCTGCCGGGACGTTTGCGAAGGGAACGAGCAGCTTTTTCAATTCGTTCTCAAACGGTTGCCTGACATTTCCGTGCAAGAGGACGTCATTACTATTGACAGCAAGTCCAACCTTCTCTCCAGCGAACCATGTGTCGGACACGATGAAGCATTAAAAAGGTTGCGGGAAGCTGTTCACAAGATTCGAGAGATGCTCGCACTCTTTGAGTCAAGCGGCAATGGGAATATCCTCAAAGGGGACCCTAAACCACAGAGTGAGTGCAGCAGGCGCGCCCCAATACAGCTGGAGGTTCTTCCTATGTTGCTGAATAGACTTCAGAGCATCGAGGTAGAGCTAGAAAAGCAGAGGACCACTTCCGCCGACCACTGCGCTATCAAGGTCAATGCCGCCGTTGAACAGGTGGACGCCGCTAAGACGGTAAGAAGTCCCCCGCAAATTGAAATGAAATTCTATTTCTATACAGTTAGGTATCGTTTTAACTGGCGATATACATTATCCTAATAGCATCCATTTTTGGTCGCCTTTCCCTATCGGTCTGTTTCTCTGCCTTTTACATCGTTGGCCCCTCTTGGTAAATAAGGGTGTATAAGGATTGAATTGACATTGCTTCTCTTGTATCCACTATTACATCCGCTATTACGCACTTTCTTCTTGGCTAACCCCCCGACCGCCTTCCTTCAGGGTGACGGGGTATCGCCGATGGCCGTCAAAATCAAAATCTTACTCAAAGTCAATTTCTCAAATCCTCACTCTACTATAGGGAGAATTCTATCGGTGACGCACGCCATGTTCTTGTGGAAGTCTTTTTTCCTCTCAGCAAGTGGGCATTATTAATTTTCTGAATTTTTCCATCACGTTGTCCTCTAGGTCATAGAAATCGTCGAGAGGATCGAGGCTCAACTTCGAACGAAAAACCAAAGTCAGGAAATATTTGACTACAACGACAAGGAGTTCACCGCTGACAGTGGAGGCGACACGGGGGTGTACTCTGATTACGGCACAAATTTGTAGACATTAAACAAACAATTGCCCGTGACATCTAACATCGCGAAGACGGCCTGCAAAAATATCGGGATATATGTGAAAGAAAACATGAATCTTATCTGGGATAAGTGAGAACATAATTTGCGTCTTGCTATCGTAGTAAACGTTCTCAATGTGCAGGTGTATTTTAATCGATCTCTCGTACACTTCAACTTGCGTTGACTACTCTTGGTGCCCATATATATCTATATATATATATATATATATATATATATATATACATTATCGATATAAAAATAGTATGTTTTATAGATAAAAACAGGAATACTACAACAAGCTAGGTAATAAATAAGTTTGAATAAATAAGTATTTCGCCTTTAGCTAGGCAATATATTACAAGATATTCGGAAACTTTTTCCTTGATAAGCTGATCTCTACACGTATTAAATACAAGGAAGCTCAAAACCTGGAGGACACAACGTTCGGCACAGTTATAATGGTACGAATGAAACTGCTTAGAATCAGTATGTAATAATTGTGCTAACCTTAATTACCGAATTAGCCCAAATTAGAATCAGGGAAAACACCAGAATCGCTGTCTCATACAGTACGAGATCAAATTCACCTAAATGCTATTTTAAAAAGACACAGCAACGAGCTCAAGGCGATCACATCTTAAAATTGCTGAAACTATAAAAAAGTTACAAGTTCGGGCCGTTTAGTATTCGATTGTGCAATCGAACTTTGGTGGGTAAAGTGTTGAAAATTCGGTAGGAACTTCATTTGAATAGTTACAAGGTCAAAGTGTGTTTTAGCTGAACGTGCTGCATAGGCACCCTTATTGAACGCAATCTTATGTTGATTTATGGATTGCGATTAGATGATTTATAGTATAAAAAGGTGCGCAATATTTTTAGAGAACTGAGCGTACAATTGCCGAGATCTCTGTGTGAATAAATCTGTCACTCTGAAAAAATCATGGCTATCTGTGTGCTCTTAGAAATAGCAATCACCGCTGAAGTAAGCTGCCCGTGAAATTACATATGAAATTACAGTCGAGACTAGGTCTCAAGAGGCGTCTGATCATAACAAGTGATCTATAACAAATGTCCCCTGCGAACTCGCGCATTTCTCTAATTAATTGATAAAATTAATCTCCGTTCTAGAAAATCGCAAGCTTATTATACCATTGTCGTAATATTGTAATGTTAAGCGACTCTTTACTTGTTTGAAATAATGCGTGTAGCATTTCTTCTCAATTGGATTCCATTCAGGTGGCCACTCTTGATCAGTGTCATCATTGCTAGCAGCATGTGCTACGCGTATGAAAATCAACACGTTATTGTGACGATTGGAATATCCTACATAGCAAATATTTGACAAGGAAAACGATAATTGTTGGAAAAATCGAAGTGTGAAATCAGGTGTGTATGTGTGTGTGTGTGTGCTATTATGAGTATCTAGCCGTGAAGAGCTATATTTGACTGTCCAACAAGTCGACTATGAAACACTCACATCTCTTCTAACAGCGATCGTCGATCAACACTGTTTGACTGTATAGTTTCATATCTTCTCCCCTGAAAAAAAGAGATTGTTTCAAACGATTCAGGGCTCAAATGCTTGACAAACGTATTACTCAAATGCCAATGACTATGCTTCTTCTGAAGTTCACAAGGTGATGGTCTTACCTTTTGTGGAATGTCTCGAGTGCATTATACTGGATCTGATCGTTCCAAATGCTTAGGCGAGACCCAAGCCTTCAATAAGTCGCAAATGTTGTCAGCGACTCTATCTTGGCTTGTACAGCAATATGCTCTTAGTCCTATTTTGTTCGTGATAACGGAGCTTCAGAACTACCAGCTGGTGAGGCCTAACGAATCGTGTGGGTTACACAACTTGTTTGGCCTTTATCCGAACCACAACCAGCTAAATACACTGTTTATTCGGCACACAGCACAACACATACATCGCAATTCTAAGACAACTCTTTGTACGAATACAATACCAGGACTCTGTCAACAGGTTCCCTCTCGTCCACGCACAAGGTCTACCTGCTGACCTTTGTCAATCCGCCGACAAATTTCCGCGTTGCATCACTACTGGTTTACATCATCACACATCCGGCTGTTCAACGTTCGCTCGAACAACAATCCTTCTGCAAGCATCTCGCTCATACTTACATCACACGCACGCGCAACTCTTGCAACAAGGGAGTATATAATACCCAATAAGCAACAACTTTTCTAAATAGGCATACCCGATTTAGCGCAAGACTTCTTAGGAGGAAATTAAGCAAAAAAAAAGGATAATCATTCCAGACGACAGTAGCCTAGTCTCATTTCCCCGTCACATTTGCGAGCGTGTGCGGCGTAACAGCTCAAATGATCTCTCTCTCTCTCGCTCACCCTCACGGTCGTCGAGGAGGAGGAGCGAACTTGTGCTCCGTTATGGCGCATGCCCAGTTGACGTTCTGAATGTTTTGAGCGTTCTCGTCTCTAGCTAGGGACTCTCCTACCCTGGCGGCATAAGCGCTCTTGGACAAAAGGCTAAGTAGGCGCTATCTGAACTGAGTTGGCCTCCTCGCCCTTCGGGCTGCTGTTGGCGACAACACTCGCAAATGCCATGGCTACACGGTGCTATGGGAGGTGACGTCAGACCTCGACAATAGACCAGACACGCGGTGATATCGTTGTTGTTGCTGTTGTTGTTGTTGTTGTTGTTTCTACAGCCGATTGTTAAGAATGCACCCGTTACAATCAAACAATAGTTTTCTTCGGGGACACACGCGACTACATCTTTAACTTATGCTTGTGCATCACTTGAGTTAGGCGCCCTTTATTGAACGTTCAGAGTATACGGAGAGAAGAAATGATAAATATGAAAAAAACTGCTGTTCCTATGATAAGGTAGATACATGCAAGCATAGTTAAGTCATACAGTGAAGGCATTGTTCTATTCGAATTGGGTTATTTATTTTTCAATCATCTGCAGAAATCCATAAAAAACGTTGTCTGTTTGATACCAATATTATCTTTTTTTTCTTCTAGCTTTTCCTACAGACCATGTGGACACCACAAAGCATTTACCAGGCTTTCATGCAGGCAGGAAGATACGAACTATTGTTATAGGAAGGTTAACGTCATGCGGTGCATTGCATGTTACTCTTGGAAACCCGTCTCGGAAACCTGTTTCTGACTCTCTCATGTGTACCATGCTCCTCTGGCAAGCAGGGTGACCACAGAGGACTACAATAAGATCACTTGGAAACTGCGAGACTCATGTATAGTCTCAGATAAAGCTCAGGTCAACTGATTTCAACACAACGAAATCTTGCTGTGCTGGATAGCATATTGACAGGCTGCACAATCCAAGTGATATGCTGAGAGGGGTCGAATTTCGGATTCATGATAACTCCCAAGTTTATGAAACTGCCGACAGTGCGTACTTATGGTACGTCTGACGTGACCATTGTTCAATGATCTGTAACAGTGGTAGGGCGCTTTGCCGACAAGATTATCATCATGTCATTGGGCGTTCCGTCTGTTAGCATTTATATTTTTAAATCGTCTGCTTAAAACGTGTAAGCGACACCGTTAGAACGATAACACAGGCCAATATAACTAAAACATAGTAAGGTATATATATATATATATATAATGTACCTACAAGGCAGGCCTGAGGACCACTAAACGTGTTACGAACTCGAATTTAAAAGTATCCCTTTGTCAGATCTGCACTGATCACCTGGCTGTACGCTTGTCCATTCCTAAGCTGTCCAGCTTCTGAAGGAATAATGTACGATTCACACATTCAAAAGCCCGGGAGTATTATAGATGCAGTGGAACTTTCTCCGGCGATTTAGAAACAAGACGCAATCGTGGATCATAGTAGTTTTCCGCGCTGGATTTCGTCACTTTTTTCAAATATAGAGGGTTACCATAAACCGTCATCATTGAGAAGGAGCCTTATCAAGTTCATATACCGGTAGCAAAGTTGTTCAGTTAAGACATCATACAACTGTTCGAACTATTGGACCGGAAGGCCCTCGGCAGTGAAGCACTGCATTTTACTACTCTGATAGATCTCATTTTCGATCCGATGTTATCTGTGCTGATTGCATGGATGCACTATAGGGATAAGATAACGACAGAGAGATTACATAGAGATTTAATGTCGTTAAACAGGCAGGGTAGTCCTAAGTTTATTGTTACGCATCCAATTCCAAGTCGTTGGAATTGGATGCGCAACAATAAACGACACGAATAGACCAAATTTATGTCACTGAAAATATCGACCACGACCGAGACATAATCAGGCTTGTAATCCATTCGGGACCCATTTAGTTCCTTACTGAGCAGTATGCATCTGCCGTTAGCACGAGGTGTTCTATGAAAACGACAGTTATCGTCCAGGCATAGTGCTCGGTTAGTCACGGAGGTGGTTAACCATATCTCAACAAGATAGATTGTCTTAATGTGTTGAAGTACAATGTGACTTCAATAAGTCAACAGGCCGCGCCTCACGATTGTGATTATGCGTAAAAGAAATCAAGAAGTTATTATAGTTGACAAGCTCACAAGAGTTTACTTTAATGTAGAATACTTTGTTTATTATAATCATCATCTGTTATCTACTTAATATGTAGACTGCATATTGAAATTCCTGCTTGGACCAATATTTATTCATTGGCAGGGGTAAGGTAAGGTAAAGGTAAAGGTTTTATTGGTTTATTAAAGGAGCTGCAATTTTACAATGCTTAAGCTCTCTTATATGTCACGCAGCGGGGCTCGAACCTGCGGTGGCAGGTATAAAGGGTTGGTCTCCAGGCGTCATCGACATTAACCTAAGTAGTACTTCTGAACTGTTCCTGAGCGAATTTCTTGAGGCCTCAACAGTAGGGGGCCTAGTAGTTTATTATTATTTATTTTTCTAGTATCATCTCACGAAAGATCTTCTCTATTTGGCTGGCCGGGTGAAGGCTGTGTGTATGATATCCGAGGAAATCCTCTGCGATACAGCACCTAGCGATGAGCATGACGCAGGCGGGTAAACTGAAGAGCACTGTATTGCTGATCATACTTGTTGAAAAGTGCACTCTTGCATACCGCTGGGAATTTTCAGGAGGAGAAAATCATGTTCCGATTTTCTCACAACTGATTGGAGCATGCAATGGGAATCAACGGCGAGCCCGCAGCTATCACGCGTGTCACTGAGTAGCTATAATTAAGCTAAGAAAATCATAAACTGGGACTCTTACAGTTATATGTAAGGCAATATGACAATAGAACTCGGAACTTATTTTTTTTAATAGTATAACCAGTTCACATTTAAATCGATTCCCATAGGATACTATAATATCTATCCGTGGCTCTCTTCGATTGCCATTACAGTTCGCAAACCCTTACAACCTGCAAACGCTTTGTTCTACAAGAGTCTACATAACCTAATTGCCAGCACATAGCATCTATAATATAGCTTGGTCATATCCTTCGTACCGTTGTATACAGTGCCGTGCGTAACGTCGTTAGGTTAGGCAATCTATACCAGGGGCGTAACCCTTGGTAAGTGCCGAGTTTATTTCAAGTCATTAAATTAAAACCAGCGTTTGAAAAACCCAAGCTCAAAAATGCTCTTTTTTTATAGTTGTCCAATCTACCAACGATGTTACCACTGCATACTCCTATAACGAGAATCAAATCGCGCACTAGAAACTGATCTTACTTCGTGGTGACGCGGCGCTTACTATGCGAACTACCTTTGAATAATCAAAGGAAAAACACTCGAACTTCTTGGGACGATGGGATAGCGCAAAGAGTCGGGTCGGTCGAGGATATTTGAAGACAGACAGGTGTCCCACAAGTTGGCGCACCGGCTGTCGAGAGATGTGTACTGACTGGGTGGCGGACACGAAGTGAGTTGAGGTCTGTGCGCCTACTGTGAGAAACCCACCTGACCGTCCTGACCTCTTACGCACTATGTTCAATTTATTATATTAATTATTAATAACAGCATGATACACATTCATTTTGTAGTAATGTTTATATTTGAGTGAGGAATTAACATGTTCAATAAATAAATAAGCATGTTCTCCGCCTTTTTATCTATTCACAATCAGACGAACCACTCATCCGTTAGTCACACACTTAGTTTCCTCTTTGCTGTGCCCGCAGTTCTGACGCCAACTCTGTTATTTCTAAAGGAATAACGAACAGAAATGTATCTCGAGGCCTCTGTTATTCCGTGGGTGAAGATGTGAATGTTGAACGCGGTCACAAGGCTCCTATCAGGCGCCCAAATTCTGTGTACCATTCGCAAGTGAATGTTTGTTAATGTTGTAACAAAAACCAATAGACGAGTGTCGTTCTTCCGTCTCGTCGATATCGAAGGTAAGGGCGTACGAGGCTCGAGCAGAATTCGTTTTTGGAGAATGCTTGTTTTCACAACAGAAGATCATGGAGCGTACGAGTGGAGATATCGTCTGAGGCGCAATTCGTTTTCGGTCTGAATGGAGGCGAATTTATTTTCAGAAGAACGCTACTCTTGCGTAAAATATATGATTGACAAAAGACGGTGCCTCGGTGATATGATAGTATCACTATAGATGTCCAGCCCCTGTGGGTTGGAGCACTCGTGTGCGCTCTGCAATCGGAGGGGACGCGAAGGTGCACGGGTGCGATCCTCACCATTGCACATTTGTATTCAAAGGGTCCGTCGTATCAAGAAATGCCGAAAGTAAATTCACCTGGACGTTGGCTGTGAATCAGCCCGGAAAATTTATTGGTTTTAGGGGCACAATTGTACCGGAGAATTACTGTGGGAGAGATTTAGTTTCGCGGGGGGTAATGCAAGTGATCGATGTCCTTAGGCAAGACGAGCATTAATTAAGGAGGTCCGTCGGTGCACCTGATCGTACCTAGTGTTGCTGACGTGATCGGCCAATGGACAACACGGATTGTTCGTGTAAACAGTTGACTCTCTGCTTGTCCGAAAAGGACTCTAGTTTATTTGAATTTCCAAAGAAAATTGTCATTTATTTAAGTCTCCGAAGAGGGATGTTAATTTCAACTCACCCCAGATCATTCCTGGGGGAGCAGTATTACGAATTCAAAATGGCCGAAGGTATATACAATATATACAAGATTTGGTTTATTAACGGAACTGCAGTCTTATCAGAAGTTCTTAAGTTCTAATAGCGAAAAAGTGTCGAATAATAGCGAAAAATAAGTAAGGTAGGTGTAATGGCTCCTAACAAGTAGATCTCAGTGCGTCATTTAAATGTGTGGCTGCAACACGCGCCGCGGCGTATTCATGTAAAATCGGATCGGGTAATTGACCGCCTGTCAGAGCCCCTTGGCGTTGCTCTCGGAAAGCACAGTTGGTCGAGTTTCCAGCGACGGGTCCGCGCTTGTCGTCGAGAAGTTTGAGTGCAATACTGTAATTTGTGTCGCAGTGATCCCGCTAGTTCGCTGAGTTTCAATCGTGGAGCAACTTCATAAGTTGGCAGTCAACTTGTCACCGGCAGAGGTTCAACCATCCATGCGTTGAATTGGGATCTGAACAAGCTGTAATTCGTCAGTTCGCGATTGAGCTTCTGTAGGGAATGTCCACAAACATCAGTTGTACAACAGTAATCGCCTGCTGCATGCTGGATAAGGGATGGCTGCCGCTAGAGTCAGAATGATATTGCTTTGCTGGTTAACCCGAGTAACCCAAGGTGGCCTAGTGGTGAGCGTCTTAGGCTGCTATTTAGGTAGGAGGGATATACATGTTCAGGTTCAGATCCGGCCCGACGCAGAGAATCTTGCATCTCATTATCATCTTTTTCATCTCTGTAATCCTACCAGGTCTAAAGGTTTAAAAGGACGGTTTTAAGGTCGTAAAAGTGATCCCTAAATAGGTCCTTGAAATAATACCGGAAGATAAATCTGAGGCCTATCGCATAGGGGCACATCCGAGAGTTATCTCCACAACACTGTTTTAGCTGGTTTACCATAATTAAATGTTCAGCGAAACGGTCAATGCTGTGGCGGTTTAAGGCACAATGCTTGAAGGAGGTGACTTCCTAACCTTTTTTTTGGGCTGACTCTCAGCCAACATGTAACTTCCACAGAATTGCGTTTGGCATTGCTTAATAAGACGAACCACTTTTAAATGCAAATGTGCAACGGTGCGGATCGAACCCGTGCACCTACGTGTCTCCTCGAATGTACCACACGTAGTACATGAATGGCAACACGCCACCGGAGTCGACTGCTGGTCAACCCTACAGAGTAGCAGTCGTGCTGTGTCCTAACCTGCATCTGTCTATCAATGATATGCGCATCGCCGAGCTCCCCCTCTTCTTGGGATGGGTGATATGATTAGGGTCCCTGTATTCAACCGTCAGTTCCTCAATCTGCTTCTTGCATCACTTGGTGCTCTCCAGATCAGATCCTGAATGTCATCGCCGTTCTTAGCAGTGACACCGGTATGGGAGCTGGCACTGTTCTCTTCGGCCGCGAAGGAGTTTTCAACCAGGTCCGCGAGTCGTAGGTGTACGCTCGGCGTGGTTCCTCGGCTGCCACCGCCAACAGCGCTATTAACGATCCTCGCGCAGTGATGTGCGGATACTTAATGGACAACACGCATGAATCGTACGCGACTCCCTGCTTGCCGGCCGAGCTTCCCATTAATTTTCAGCTCACGTCAGACGATGCCTGGCGGAGCAACAAAAAAAATGCCCCTGAAGACCCGGGTGACTACTACGCATCTGTGGCGCATAACACGTGGTTCTACGCGTATCGTTTAAATGTGTGGCTTCAACACGCGCCACTCTGGACTCATGTAACACGAACTTGTGCATGCCGGTTTCGAAAATAATTCATACTCGCCAACTGAACGTCTTAAAATTTAATCTCCAATCTCACATATATAATAGGCACGCAGGTTGCATCTGATATGCACAGCCAGCAACGGCAGCAGCGCAATGAATTTAATACAAGGTCATTCCGGATTATTCCCCCTTAACATCTGCGATTCGCATAAGGTACAATGGGACGAAATGTTAGATCAGTGGCAAACACGGATATTTGCAATCGGTCTATTTCAGGTACGTTTCGCGCTTGCCCCTCTCGTTGTCAAGGAGGCTCAGGCTGTTTCAATTACGGATTCGCCTCCAGACGAGTGCAGTTAATGTTTTCAGATTAACTCTGAAAACGTTAACTGCACTGTGGCTTGGGCGGCTGAGTCTCTGGCTGTAAAAAGCCGGAGGCCGCTGGTTCGAATCCCGTTGCGTGACATATAAGAGAACTCAATCATTCTATGCAGTTCTTTTAATAAATCAATAAAGCCTTACCTTACCTTACCTCTCAGCCAACATTTAACATCCACAGAATTGCGTTTTGCATTGCTTCATAAGACGGACCACTTTTTTAAATGCAAATGTGCAACGGTGCGGATCGAACCCGTGCACCTACGTGTCTCCCCTCCGATTGCACAGGCGCACACGAATCTCCCATACCACCGGGTCGTGGACATGTGTTGTTGCCGCGAGCCTGAGAAGCGGTGTCCTATCCAAATACGATTCTCTACGACAATCTTAATTAGTGTTCATAAATAAACCGTGTGCGTAAATAAACAGCTATGTTCGTCTATTTTTCCCTTCGAATTCCCGTTGTTTTCCATAAAACATAGTGACACGCCTGAATCAGGCACCCCCTCTCGTATTTTCTTACTGTGCGCCTCTTGATACAGAGCCTATCTCAAGGCCAATGTCGGCACAAAACAAAACGTAGACGATAGGCTTTTAGAAGAACGGAGCACCGTCTGGTCTTCTGAAAGGAACAAAAATAACGCAGAAATCACAGCCTGCGGGTGCATAGGGAAATCACAAATGTAAAATGCAGCTCATTTTCACAACGGACCCATTTTTAGAGGAAACATAGCATTTGTATGTTGTCATAATTTATTTTGGCGACATGCGGATTCGCAAGGGTGAAACATATCCAATATCGCTGTCCATTAATTTGCTGCCGTTGTGTCTCGTTGTTATTGATTATCTTGAGGACCCATCATTTTTCATAACCAGTGGGGCTCTCCATAGAGATAATATATTATCTGTCTATTCGAATCATAAATAGCTATCTACATGCTCGTTGGATTCAGTTGCAACAAGCGAAGTCGTAGGTAGGCGAAAGCGATGAGGTGATACGAAAGCTCCATTGATATGATGAATTGAGCTCCATTCACGGGGCCTATTATTGGTAGCTAACACCTATGGTTGTCACACATGGGATCCTCAAAAAACATGACCTCGGCGAAAAAGATTCTGCCGGTTGTTTTTGACAGCCTACAACCTTTCAAGGGATTTATAGTCGCCGAAACTAAAGAAATTAACCAGTATACTGTTTTGATACAACATTTCTCAGCTATTGAGATACAATCAAATGACTATACACGTACACAATATCAAGCCTTAGCTTAAATAGCATAGTCTGTACGCATATCAGTTCGCCGGAGGTCGAACAACCCTTCGAAGCACCGTTCTTCCCAATATCGCAGCTGAGCCTTTTCCAGGAACATCCTTCCAGCCCTGCATGGTCGGGGCTAGCTTCTAATCTCCACATTAAATATAATGCATACTTAGGTGGACTTTAAACCCGCTTTAGTCTTCAATCAGCGGTAAAGACCATTATTGGAAATACATAGATATTCTCGCAGATAATACACGGTTTTTCCAGAGTCGAAGCTGAGCGTTAGTGGCTTCTATGAAGAACGCAACAAGCTGTGCAATTATAGGAAGAAGGAACAATAAGATTAGGAAAATAATGTCAACCCTGTTATCTTATACAATGCCACAGAAGCAACAACGAAAAAGTGTTCCTGACGAAGCATAATACTTGCAGGTACTAGTGCAATACTTCGAAAGCGATACATTGTGATCCACATTAAATAGAACAAAGCATTGTCAACGCTTCATGTTTGACAATCTCTTACTGAGAAAAAATCACTTAGCTGCCAGCTGATAAAAAAATGAGTTCAAGGCCGTCCAACATAACGTTTGCTTGCATAGAAAAGTGTATCCCATGCTGTACTGGAAGACAGGTCATATCTCAGAGTGCAACGCAATGATTCTACAAGCAAATACAATGAAAGACAATGTGTTGAATACTGTGTATTAAATCTTCTTTTGCGATACAATATACGTCTGTACGTCGTATGAGATAACATCTGGCTTATCTGTTTTTGTCACCTATCGCATATCAGTACGTATGTAGGGACGTGGGTTAGGGGCGCAGAAATAAAGGTGTATGTAAAATATCATTTACCTATTGTGTGATTTAATATATACAATAATTTATACATTTAAAATACAGTTAAGGACAATTGGGGTGTCAGGCCGGGGCCGTCATAGTCCCGAGGGAGACGAGAGCATTGCCTTTTTGCTTCACAGCAAGGGTAACGCTCTGTATAAGGAAGGACAATGCGCGCTTGTTGCCGGTGTCGCAAACGACATGGTCTGTGGTAAACCCCTCGGGGAGATTGACCGCGAGGGTGCGTAAGTTGCCCAAGGTTTCGAAAGCAAAAGGGGAAAAGTGTTGAGTCGCCTGCAGGCCTGCATATTTCCGTACGCTTGGCCTGCTCTGCACTCGACACCGCGTAACCGGGGGTGGTTGCACAGTGGTTGACATCGGAGGAAATGCTAGAGTGTTAACCACCGTGCCCTCCCAAACAGGTGCTGACTGACAAGGATTAGATTGAGTAGAAGGGGATTAGCATGATGCCATCGGAGCTGTGCCCTGTCTCGACCTGAAGGCCCTCTGGTTCAGTCGTGCAAGGCCTAGCGGCGGAGCGGAAGGCCCTCGTATCTGTTCGTCAAATGTGTATATTACACTTTACTCTAAACAGCCGACCATAGACGACTTTGTTTAAGGGTGGTGATTTTTGCATTTGCAAAACGTAATAGTGTGCGCGAACAGGAATTACGAAGTCAAATAATTGAAAAAATATAATTAAGCCTTCGCTGGGAATCGAAGCTCGGGCCACATTACAGCCATACATAAAGTTAAACGTAAACTTGGTGCCATTTTTTTGCTAACTTAGTTTAGGTTACACACTGGTAGTGTCTCTTGATGTTTTTACCCAGGAGGAGCTGTTCTTCAGATCTACTCTCCTCTTGCCAAGGGTCGGTGGAGAGTCAGGCGGGAACCGCAGGCTGCTGGCGTCGGTGGAAGTACCGGGCAACTGCGAGACCTAGCGTACTTAGATCAAGAGTCTGACAGCAGTTCTTAGGATCAGACGGGGAGCTGATGTATGGTAGGTACTAATACTAGTACCCAGGTACTGTCCGGACACGGCCAGTTCTTGACTCATATAGTCAAATATGCGTTCTCAGCAAAGGGGAGGTATACATTATAGAACACACTATCTCACCCTGCGGGGCACTTGATGATAGCACAGGGAAAACTCAACCAGATTAGTGTACGTTGATTAACGGTGCAAGATTATATACTAATCGATGCTGGGGCCTAGAGGGAGGTTACAGGATGCTGCAACGTCGTAATGCATCTTCAGGTAGAAAAGGGGAGGATCAGAAGAGAGATTTTGACGGTCCCGGGAGAGTAGGGTAGTGACGACTGAGACCTTCATCTGACCTATTGATCAGAGGGATACCTCTAGCATCCGGCGGTTGAAGTAACGTAGTCTCTTCCATTGGCATGTATTAAGCGAGGCGAGTTATTAGGTCTATTCACAAACTGGGCAGTTTCAGTGGCGGCAATTGTTTACATCGACAGGCGTCCCGCATAGTATGGCCCATAATTGAAATGGGGCATAATGGGCCTTCCATTCATGTGAAGAATATTACTCCCTCCTTCTTGAAAATTATGTGGGAATCCAGAATCCATCTTCAAAGACTTGTCCTTTTTGGTAGTAAGGCGGTGTGAAATGGCGGTATGATCCGCCTGATTCCGATCACTTCAACACCTTGGTATCCCTACTCTGGGTATTATTTTATTCGTGTATAAATATAGTTTATGAATGTGATATATTCATGAAATCGTTTTTCCGATGCGAGTGCTCTCCACGGGATGATCCAGCTGTTTAAAGCTAACGGGCATTAGCAGGATTTAACCATTCAGGTAATTCCTGCTTTTACTCCAAGACATGTTACCAGCACCGTGCAGGCATAAACGCAATGGAGTCGTTGAGTTTTAATAAAATGAATGTTTAAGTTTCCCAAATAGGTCCACATGTATTCTGCTGTGGTTATTATCATTCGGATTCAAGATATGAATTTCAGAGTCAACGAGAACATTCGACCACAGAAGATGTTAAATTATTTTGTGCGGGTGCTGCACATGGTAGAGACATTATTTGTGATTTGTCTCAAGGATTGCAACAGGCAGAGAATTACCACAGGAGAACTGCTGCTAACGATTCTCGAATCAAATCACTCTACGCGATATTTTCAGAACGGGAAAGACCCTCGTGCAGATATAGCTATGCTCAATATTCTGCCACATCAAATCTCGATCAAGATGGAAATGTTGTCGGAACTTTTGAGTGACCCTCTCTATCTTTGTAGCAGCTGCCGATACAGAACATCTGGTACCATGTGTGGTGTATTCATTCATCGATGGCTTCGCCTATATACCAGTATCGACTAAAGTCAAAAATAAGCATGTACATACATATATATATATATACATATATATACACGACTCTAAAGGAGATCACACTTCCATAAGAAAATAATGTACACTTGACGTGCGCAGTCATGGGCATACTGCGACAATATTACATAGAAATACAAAACTTGTCAGCCAAATTTGTCAGACGAGAAGAAATATTAGGCATTATTACGGGAAGCGCACAAGTAAAATAATCTGTCTGTTTAATCAGCATCATAATGTTACGAAGGCAACTGCACTCAGGTGATGGGCGGTCTAGCGCACACAACTTGCTGTTTATGCAATAGCTCATTTTGCCTCCTCACGACAATCAACGGATAATTACAGGACAAATACCTATATGTATTAAACATATACAAGGTTATACAAGATGATGCCGTTGCTTTTGTCGTTTGCAGCGAACGCGAAGCAGGCAACTTACGTTTGCGGCCATAGGTTCTGCTTAGTGACGATGACTCGGTCGCCTTTGTTCTATGGATATTGTGGTTCAATTTGGACGATGATGAGAAGATTGTTCCATTTCCATCGGGATTCCTCCAGCGTTTGTCTGCTAGAAAAACAGCTGTCAAATCGCCAAAGGCCAAATTGATTCAGCGGTCAGTGGTTGTAGGCGAAGCGAGACATATTGTGCTGTCAAATCACTGACGATTTGATCTGTCATTTCATTGCTGTGGTGGAAACGAACTTCTTTTGAGGGTCGCAAATCCGACGAATGCTGGCGTTGACGCTTCGTCTACGAGGAGCAGCAACAATAAGGCAAAGCATCTCGATGGTCAATCTCTGGCGCGGAAATACAGCTGGAAGTAGGTCCGAGATTCGATTTCTGTTACTCTCTCATGGGACGAGAACAATCGCGACATTAACTTGAATCTCTTGAGACAATGGTAACACCAGACAAGCCGGAGGCGGTGTGACCTCGTCGAGAAAAGAGCGTATCTATGATAATTATTCTGTGACGGATGTTGAAGCATTATTATTATTATTAGGCGTTATTTATTTTTGACTCCATTAGTACGGTTGGGTTTGTCTTTCTGTACCCCCGGTGTTATAGACAACGTGGTACACAAGCTGTTTGAAGGCACCCCTCTGCAGGCGAAGAGAATGAAGGGTCCGGTGAACGTGCGATTGGGCCCCCCAGTACCTTGGTGAGTACCATGCTTCGTTGCCAGGAGAACTGGGCCATGGTTGTTGCTTGGGTAAATAGTATAATGAAGCAGAAGGATAAGCTAGAGAAAGCCGGGCAAAGATCAATCGACCCCCGGGACAGAAGGGTCAGATTGTAGAGTCTGGGGGGGAGCAGAATAGGGAGATTTAGAGGTTAGGTTAGGAGCGGTTCGGCGCTGCTGAATCTGACGCCCCTACCTAGTAGGTGGGTAACAGTAGGATTGTATGGTCCATCCAGATGGAACAGTCGAAGTAATACCACAAGCTTTTCGAGCCACCTGGAGAGGGGGACGTACGCGGGTTTAGTGCGGCCTTTGTGGGTACCACACTAGTGTTGGTATGGACCGTCCAACACGTATGTGCATCATAAAAAAGAAAAGTACGGTTGAGCTACTCAAGGAAAGCGTTGTTTGGTATCCAGGCTAGCTATTTGAGCGCAAGTTCGTTAGGCGAGCGAACAAAAACCTCATGCCAAGTGTATGTGTGTGTTTTCTTCGCATTGAATTTCAGAGAATCCCAATGGGAAGATCCGGCTCTGTAATGAGGAAAAATACGGAACTTGTTACAGACATATTTCTCATATCTTGCAGCAAATGCGTCCCGATGATGAACAGTACAAGACACGTTATTTGTGTTGGGCTAAATAGCAAATAACATGTTAAAGTGTATACACTATTCTCTATGGGGTTTCTTTCCATCGTCGCATCTATGAGTAAGGCTACAGTATGTCCTCTGCCTTACATCACACGTACAACTTGCTATCGAGCAGTGAATGAATAAAGACTAAATTCTACCGGGTATCACACTTATTGCAGCGAGGTAAAGCAAAACTTGACCGGGCCGAATTTTTTCAAATAGTATACATATATATATATATATATATCTCCTGATTAGATGTGAAAGCAATGATTTTGAATAAACGGTTATAACTGGGATCACCTTAAACCGGCGTGTATGGATAAATAAGGTTCTCATAGAGCGACTGCTAAAACAGACATGCAACAGAATTGCCCAAAAGTGCATTAGTGCGTGCATATAAATAACCACCTTAACAAGACAAAGTTTCACGAAAATACCGTCGTGCAGAACTTTCTTTAATTGCCTGTCAGCATTGATACGACGCACTTCAAGAATTCGCTTCCTTAAACGACAAGGTGTTCTTCTTAGTTCTCATGGTGCATACTTATGTACGTAAAATGGGTGATCGGCGTTTGTTGATGATATCAGATGCTCATGCATTCTGATATTGTCTACCAACTTGACTAAGATGAAGATTTCTAATCATCGCGTCATATGAATTGTCTTGGGGTGTCTATCGTTTGAAAATACTAATTTACCCGATTATTCGGGTATTAGTCGCTGGCGTTGCGACGATTCGTACTGTTATTAAATTCCAGTGCTCCTCGCACCGAGATCGAAGTAATGCCAAGCGTGCCGACTCTAGGGAAGAGATAGGCTCTCAGCAGAGGATGGTGGTTTTAGCAGGCAGAGGCGTTTTGTCATCCACGTCAACCCCCCTCCACTGGATCGGCCCACTCCCACGGAGATTGAAAGTCTCTGGTGATGTCCGTGCGTTTGAAGAAAATTTCCTCCTCTCAAAAAAAGTGGTCCTTGCACCGGACTAGAACTAAGAGCTAGCGATTACTCACCAGAGGTACGATTTTTGGGTACGATTCTCTCGGGGTCTCAAGTGCCATCTTAGTTTTATACGCAGATGACCCCGAGCAGAACTGTTATGTTGTGAACTGCCAGAGTGCTCAACCTTCACATAAAGTGGTGGCCAATTGCGCGGATAATTCCTATAAGTGCTGAATCTGTTTGTTTTCTCTGATAACATTGGTGTGCAGCTTCGCAGTTCCTTGGCAATAAGAAACACTACGCCTTAACCGAAAAAAAAAACGAATATTATATATATATATATATATATATATATATATATATATATATATATATATATATATATATATATATATATATATATATATATATATAAATCCTTCAAGCGAGCGGAGCCTGGACCTTGCGATACTATTCTATAAAGATCCATAGGACTGTAAGGTTGCAATCCACTTTCAAACGTATATTTGTTATCAAGTATATCGAGTTGCCATGAGTGATAACAATAATATTAAACGGAGAACAGTTCAACATGTTCCAAACTTCTGTTCCAAATTTGGCAGTACCTGAATGCAATTAGTGCGTTGCTGTTGATTTTAGAACCAATCGTACATTGATGAGAGTCGCCAACCCCTCATGGTATATGAATTTGTTTTAATCACATTCAAATACATTTTTTATCTTAGGGTTTAAATTCAATTCACCAGAGAGCGTTGACCAATAATACTTGCTTAAATCCAGATGCTATTCACAGAATTATAGTGTCGTATTATTTGAGCACCTCGGGGACCTTTTCCAGAAGTGGACAAAGAAAATCGTCCGGGTGTCTGGACTCTGAGCTCTCTCCTGGGGGCAAGTACAACGCACTACGTGATACTGTGGCTAACGCTACGAATCATGCGAGGCTCTTTACTGTGTGCTCTCGCTTGGGCACTCGCTGTAACTCGTCACACGTGCCAATGCGATGAGCAGGTTGATCAGTTTGGTTGGCACGGTTTGTCGTGAGTCAAGAGAGCAGGAAGGGGTACAAGGTACCCCAGCTTAACGTTGTCTTTGCACGAGCCCTGAGATCCGCCCAAGTGTCCTGTTGAAGGGAACCTGCCAGAGTTAAAGAAGATGGTGGATGGAAAGGCCAGATGGAGTTACGCTCATCGCTTACCACAAAGGCAAAAGGTATTGGTTTGGTATGCCAGCGTAGTAGATACTCTAGCCGATAATACGTCCACTACGATTCTACCGAACCAGGCCACGTTTCTACTTAGGAAGCACTCAGTCCTGTAAAACGAACGATCCGCTTGCCTTTGAGAAGCGCGGGGGTTGTGGAGTGACGACGACAAACCTTTTAGGAAGGGTTTGATATGGATTCGTAAAGGCTACGGGGGCCCAAGAGCGGGGCCTTTCAATTGACGTTCAGCGAAGCGGTCAATGCTGTGACGGTTTAGGGCACGATGCTTGAAGGAAGTCAGGCTGACTTCCTAACCTTTTATTTCGAGCAGACTCTCAGCCAACATTTAACGTCCACAGAATTGCTTTTTGCATTGCTTCGCAAGACGGACCCCTTGAAAATGCAAACGTGCAACGGTGGGGATCGAATCCGTGCACTTACGTGTCTCCTCTGGTTGCAAGGCCCACACGAATGCACCACGCCACCGGGCTCGAGAGACTTTTTAGCCGATTTAATCCTCCCACATAAAAATAACCATTTTCATTTAACCGGAACTCTTTCACCCAAAAACATTATACACGCTTATGGGCATTTCGGGATATTTGTTGTCAACAAGATACATAGGAAACGTATTTTTCCTTCAATGAGCACTACATAGAATTATATATATATATATATATATATATATTATAGTGCTTGATGTGGTGGAGACGGAAAAGAGTTATGGAATAGTTGCTATATATATATACAAATATGCAGCAGGATGTATGTGAAGTGTTCGTACTTATTCATACATATACATATATTTTTTGTTTGTACATATACTCTATATTTGTAATGTGTATCCATTTTTGTAGATATTTCGGTCTACACGATCCCGCCTGGGTATACAGTCCCTTCGGGATGATGAATCAGACCGTATTTACATGTCTACGGTAGAGATTGTCTGTGTCCGCGAATTCGTTTTTACGCTTGCTGGACGTTCGCATCGTGTGGAGGTACCTTTTTTTTGAGAGGAGGAATTTATTTGCAAATGCTCGAACACCACTAGGGACTTTCAATCTCTATTAAGGTGGGCCGATCCAGTGCAGGGGGGGGTTGACGTGGATGTCAAAGCGCGTCTACCTGCAAAAACCATCCTCTGTTGCGAGTCTATCTCTTCCCTAGTAAATTCGTATGATATTTGAGTATACGATTGCTTCCACAGTGGGAGTGTTTGAATTTATAATAATAATAATTAGTAAAAATGACGTCCATTAAGTGTATATTCACATATTTGAATATCAAGCACCTGAACACCTCATGGTGGAAATTTAATTTCTTGATGTGAAAATGCAGCAGTATTCTCAACGCTTATATGTGCGGAAATAAAGTACATTCATACGTTGTGTGTGAAAGGCGCTCCAAAATCACATAACTATGTAAGCTTCGAATCCGATTGTGCGCTGGTTTAAGAGGGTTGCTTCCTGGCCGATCGAATTAATAACATAGAGCCATCGTGTAAAAAAAAAACAGTTGATGGAGGCGTATAAACAAAACCCGAATAAGAAAAGCAGTATTGCATAGACCAATTGTTCCGAATACTTCTAGCATCCTGCATTATCTAAGAATAATAATAATATTGAGACATGGTAGACAATACTTGATCGAGGTCTTAGTAAATTATTTTACAATAGCTCTATAAGAACAAGAACAAATCAGTTGCTGAAAGCACCCGGGAGGTTATCGGATTATTCAATCTATTTCCAGTGTCCGAACCCTCAGCTGGCTTCCTTCTTTGGCAGGCCTCGATTCTGGTGCATTACTCCAAGGACCTGTGAGAATAAGGATTATTCGATCTATTCAAGTTCAACACTCCCTTATATTGACTGTGAGGTCGTGGAGCGCTGCTTGCAATTGCTGAACCAATTTTCCGAACCACCACAGCTTCCATTACTTGGCTTACCTCACCGCGAATAACACTCGTATGATTCAATCACATTGGCCAACCTCCCTTCACTATAGGCGGAGGTTATCAAATGTGTTCGACAACACTATGGCCAAGAAGCACTGCCTCTACAGAGCAAAATACAGAAGGGTGGTATACATACCTATCCTTTTTATTTATTTTACCTTTTTTTAAAGGGGGAGGTGTTGCCATGCTAGCATACATGATAACACCGTGACCGCTCTCCTGAAACCGTTGACAATGCTCAATAGCATCACGGCCCTTTCCGGTATCGTTTAGCGCATTCCTTCAGTAAAGGCGGCGGTGTGATGTGTACAATCCCAGCCACAAGTACCACACATCCTCCTTTGCCGTAAGGACATGACGTGGTTAGCTGACTCTCAGCTGCTTCCCTTCTCTCTGCCTCCCCAGACTTCCTCTCTAGGACCTACGTGCCCGGTTCCCGTACTTAAAGCCCTGCAGCTCTGCTTGCAAACCTTAGTTTGGACTACTTTGGAAATCTAGTTTAACTTACATCAATCAGCATCAATGAAAACAACGGCAACGTAACCGTCGCGAGGCAAAGTGCGCGGACCACTCGTGTATTTTACGAAAATTCAATTTCTAATAATCTGCTTGTCCAACGAATAACAGCTACATAGAATAATTTTTTCGATTTGTAGGCTGGTAAAGTGCCATCTGCGGTGGACGCCATGATGTGTGCATCTCACTTCATATTCGAAGATCGATTGAGCACTGTCTTTAAAATGAAATGGCCTTCACATTCCGTATTTCATTGTCCCAGACACCAGAACACATGCATAGATCTTCACCACAACGATATGAGCGGTTAGTGACTACTAGCGACGTCTATGGCTCTCTCTATTATCGCGATCCCAGTGCCGATTTTCTCAATGGAAGCGGTCGCTTAGCTCGAGTCCTCCCGACAACTTCACAATTGACTCGGTCATTAAATCAACGCAAGGTTGTGATTTTCGCTGAAGGAACTACTTTTGATGAGTGTGCATTTGAGATAGACTCGAAAGAAGGCAATTATTGTGGTTTGTGGGGTGACCAGAAACAGCGCAATAGTTACGACCAATAGCAACGGATGTTATTTTTTCTACATTAGCGCATTTTGTGAACACTAAGTGGAATACCAGGTGGAATCGAGACATGCAGGAAGGCTAGCTTGGGTCCGAAGTTCTGGACATCGACACGACGGCACGGTTAACATTCTGCAAAAATCAGAGCTCTTGTTTTTATTTATTTTTTTCGTCATTGACTCATCCATCTGTTCAGCCAATTGGTGGGTGAATGAAGAATTCTTCTTCGATTCTGTAGAATTCCCTTATCCGAAGTGCGTTTGGCTCATAAGTCATACAAGGTCTGTATGTTTGCTGGCACTCCTGTGTCCTGCTGTAGATATCAGAAGCTCGGACACTTGGCAGTCTCTCGTTATAACGATATGGCCTGCACAAAGTGTGGTCAATCGAGATACCTGGCCAACAAACGTCGGAATCTACCAAAATCTGTCAACTGTAAGGACTCGTGCTCTTCAACGTCCTCAAGCCGCCCCCATCAAGCTTCCGAGATGGGGAAGCGCAAGTCCTTTTCGGGAAGACGCCTCCCCCAGCACCTGGATGACGAGCATCCCGTGGTCAATAGAGTTGAGGTAGTAAACGTTCTGCCCTCGGTCTGCCCTTAACAATAGGTCGAGCCCTCTCCCGGGTCGACAGGCGCACTCAAGTCATCTTACGCCGCTATGGTAGAAATGCGGTGGTGGACACTCCAAGTGGGTCAGAGGTCAAAGTAAATCTGCCCAGGACTACGGTAATACCGCCCATACTCGCGAAAAAAGGAGAAAATGGGGGTTTAAAGTAGCAAAGTTAATCAGTGATGAAGAAACTGCTCCCTACGAAAACCTCATTGCTGAACCCTGTTCTGAAAATTCTCAAGTATTGAGAAAGTAACTCAAGTGTTGAGCTCTTCCTCAGTTATTCATATTAATGCCAAGACATGGGACCTTGAAAACCCGGGTAGTTTGAAAACGTCGCCGATTTAGTGGAAAACGAGAGTGGCGGACTTTACTTGGTAGTGATAAAAGTAAAGGTTTATTAGCATATTAAAGGAACTGCAATTTTTACAATACTTAAGTTCTCTTATATGCCACGTAGCAGGACTCGAACCAGCTGCTTCTGGCTTTTTACAGCCAGAGACTTAGCCGCCGTCCAAGTCAGCAAGCTATTGGTGAGAGATGGTTAAAAACGGTGGACCGTGACGGCTTTGGTATCTCGGACTTCTTGTTTGTAGGATCGAGCAGCGGGTTCGATCGAAAGTTTTCTTGATATCCCTCCGATTGTCTGACAAACACCTATGCTCTCTGATCATTATTCCATTGCAATTGTGCTGACGGGCAAACTTTCGAATTACTAAAGGCAAGCACCATCGAACTTACCGGTACTTGTAACGGCATATGAACAAAGTCGTGCCTGGGCGATCTCGTATAATAGCCGTTTCAACTGTCTTAAGAGAAACTCCTCTAAACTGTGGCAATTCATCAATTCTTTATGTGGCAAAGGTAATTCGATAACAGAACCTCCTCTAATACTCCAAACGACTTCAGGATTTATGGAAACTCCGCAGGTTATAACTGACGAGTTAAATCGGCACTTTACCCACGTTGGAGATGAGACTGCTATCCACATGCTGGAGAAAGCTCTACCAAGGCCCCCAGGGCCATCCGGCAACCATCTATGTCTGGGGATCTTTCTGGGTATAGGGGCGGCTTCTAACTGCCTTTTTATGGGGATTATGGGAGTATCTGATGCACATGCCCACAGTGCGGTCCATCTGAAAGCAGCGCTAGTGTGGGACTCTCAAACCCACTAAACTCGCTTACCCCCCCACACACACACACCCAGATGGCTTGAAACGCTTAGCGCATTAGTTCGGCATGCATGAAGGGGTTAGTTTGAGGACGTTATAGAATGTGAATCTATACAGTTGATCGATTTGGGTAGATTTTGACACTTGTTCGCCGCGTATCTCGATTGACTACAACTTCTGCAGGCCATATCGTTATAACAAGAGGCTGCCAAGTCTCTGAGCTTCTGATATCTACAGCAGGACACAGGAGTGCCAGCAAACACACCGACCTTGTATGACTTATGTGCCAGACGCACTTCGGATAGGAGAATCCTACAGCAATGAAGAAGAATTCTTCATTCACCCGCCAATTGGCTTCTAACTGCCTCTGTCACTCGTACTCCCTGTAGATGCTCGAATGCCTCGGTTGTAACGCTATCGTCATTGCGTGGTTCAGTTCTCATCTCGCGGCCAGATGACAGGCAGTGAGCGTTCGGGGTGTGAAGTCGTCCTCGAGAGTGATCAATACCGGAACACCACAGAGCTCGATCATGGGGCCCTATATGATTATCATCCTAATCAACTTTATCTCACTTCAGTTAGCGTCCAGTACTTCTTACAAAACGATTACATACCATAGCACATTGCTGCTGTTTCGCATTCGACCAGCTACTCACCAATGAGATATCCAGTATTGGGCTCCCGGTTGGACGTCTTCTTCTGACCTACAACAAGAACTAGTACCGTTGCTCTATTACGGTGTCTCCATCTGGGAAGCGGCTGCAAAATGATGATTCATAGAGTCGAGGTTATCCAAAATGATGATCTCTGTGCAATTTTGGGAACAACTCACAGGGATTCGGTCTCTAATATATTTACTATATACAATATATATCCGATAAGCAGGCTATGTCAAATTCATACTACTCATGGCATTTAAGATGGTCAATGGTCGTACTCCATCGGATATTATTTACCCAATCAACTGCAGTTGACAGAAGAATAACCCATCAAGCCACCCAGTTCGTAAGACTCTATACCTTAAAGGAGTCTATTCACCATGCTCTCGCAAATCGAATACCACCTGAGTGAGCCTCAGGTGGTATTCTCACTTCCGTGAGAGACCTGGAAACTTAGGTCCGCTAAAAAAATTCTCACGAGACACAAAGAACATTTTGCTGTAAATCCTTATGCTATAATGCATATTGTGTTTCATTTTACATTGGTTCCTGTATACGCCAGATAATCGGAGACTCGTCTTTGTTCCACATCTCGAACTGTATCAAACACTCTTTCCATTAACGTTACGAGAACCTAAGCAGTGTATAACTGCAGTTCCGTAAATGAATTCCGTCAATTATTGAATGAGTGTTGTAGTTAACGAAAAAGCGGCAATAACAAGCTATGGACATGGTCGACACGTGAACATCCAGAGGTCTTGAGCGACATTTGATTCGTTGAAAACGTTTGTAGCAAATGAAGCGTGCAATCGTTTCAATGAGCGCATTAATTGGTTTTCGTGTTGATTAGAGATTTTCGGTAGTCTTCATCGTGCTAGACGAAAATAAATCGAATAAATATATGAACTAAGTGCATGCATCTACACGTCTATGCATTTCATATGCATCTTCAATTTTCAACGTAAAATTTTGATCTGGGACTATTAGACTTATATGACCTACTATTAAGCTGTCTGTTATTGAAAAGCCTTTGCCTGGCCTAGCATCCCGTATCACGCTCCTTGCGCCTGGGGAACCGTTATAATCGAAGACCATTGTCCATCGTCGCATCTACTCTTTTGTATAAAACGTATCGTGAAATTTGAGAATTACTGAAGTGAGCTGGGAGTTTCCATTCATCCTATATATTCTAGAGCCGAACCTGCTCGACAAAGAATAGCCTGATTTTTCCTTGCCAAACGTCTGAAATGTCCTCGACAATCTCTGTCACTTTTTGCCACACATACAATTTCTGAGAATGATTAGACGCGCTGGGAATAGCCATTTATCACCTATACAACCCATTGACGAACTCTCAATACCCGTTCTGGATTATATACGTATACATAGATGGTCTGGTGGTATATCGTCTCCCAGTGCTCGACCATTTGACCAATATCAGTTCGTCGGGTTGCACATTTCTGCTAGCCAGGAGGCCTTTTGTTATGAATGGGATAGTTTTGGGTCGCTCTATTCATTCGCGTGTGGCTGTTTCCACGTAGATTCCTCTTCGTTGAATAGACACAATTTCGCCCCTCATTCACTTTGGTTGGTCTACGATATTGGAACCCCCCCCAGCGTTGCTTTTTCCTGACAGGAGATCGCTCATTCCGCTGCAGCAGCATAGTAGCATAGAAGCAATGAATAAACGTTATTATCCTGCGGGGTATTCCACAGTAGTATGCCAAATAAAGGAGTTTCATCCGACGTCGAAGAGGAGCGAACTGTATGATGTCCAATAGCACGTGTATGTGTATCGGGTCCAAGTGTACTGGGTTCGATTCCGACTACTAGGCTGCATTCTCGCCTGAATTTACCAGGTCGATATCTGTTGAAGTCGTACGGGACAAAATCAAGTATAGATTAGTTCTAATAAGTTTGAAATTGGTATCAGACTAGGCCGCGCGACACCCGCATAATGCCGCAACGCGACAGAGAAATAGCTTTGACAGATAGATATGCAACGCTAGTGAAACAGTCTCGGACAAATCAGTCAATGGGGTTACTGTGTTGGCCATCACAAAAATATATTCGAGAAAAGCCACGCCTATCACTTTCGCGAGGCACAGAAACAATATTGCAAAATTATAGTCAAGTCTTAAGTGGACGTTTAGTATCGACGATGTTCATCACTTGTTGATTAGCTGATTGTTTATAAAGGTACGAAATATGAATCATTCCCAGTGGTGTGTCTAGAAGCACAACCATGATGAATTAGTCAAGCTTGAAAATAATGCAAGATCTGAAAATCCCTATAAGCAATTCAATATTAACATTACAGACTATTTAACCCATCTACATATTAGGCTTCATATTTTGGGGGGGCTATATTATCTGCGCAAGATATTATATCAATATTTTTTTATTATATCGGTATATAGTCTATACGAAGCTGAGCTGCTGCTTAAACCTAAAATAGCAATAAAACTTACGTGAACTAAAAGTGGGTTCACCCAGCCTAGATAAATATGATCGGTTGATGCACGCTGGTGTAAAGTGCCCCTGAGGCCCCGTAGGACGGAAATTGCCCTCTGCCGAAAGGGCAGGACGGACTGAATGCATGTCGCGAACTAGCGACATGCTCTACATAGATTATAGACGAGGGTCCCTGGAGTAGTGTTGAGACTATCGTTCGGACCATTGAGCCTGCAAGTACCTTTGGATAAAACGAATTTTTCTGATAGCTAGATCTGCTTACCAGTATCATGGATGAACTGCTTCGGTTTTGTTGCAAGCAAATGATGTTTGGTTAAAAACGTATTCTAATCCTTAGCGTCGGCCATGATGAGAGATAGAGTACGGTGTCGAAAAAAAAATAATAAATGAACCTCTCCTATTTGGCTATCAAAACATACTCGCGGCTGTTAGGCTCTTCTGTCTGACATTGCGCATGTAACTTAAAATGGTTGAATTTCCAAACTGATTTTTTTTTGAGGGGAGGAAATTTTCTTCAAGCGCACAGACACCACCAGAGGCATTCCAATCTCCATGAAAGTGGGCCGATCCAAATTGATTTAGTATCGTTTATGTGTACCTGTGCAGACGTAATAGGCATTCACAAGCAATACACAATGGGAACAATGGTTAACAAAATGAAGAGAAGATTTAAAAAATGGATTGATGATGGAACTAAAATAATAATGTAAATTTTATTCGATATTTACATCGAAATTATTGCGAAAAGTGGAACCAACTAGCAGCATTGACGCACACAACGTTGCAGCTCCTATCCAAGATTATACTTTAAAAAAATATGTGAATATATTATATATAGAGATCGGTCCTCCTCTGAATCTTCAAACGAAGCTTTCGTACTTCGACGCAGGGAGAAACCTTACTGTCGATCTGAAAGGTCACGAGAGAAATAGGTTTTTTGAAGTCGCAAGATTGCTTGGGTGTATTTACATTTAGGCTAAATTTCTAAATCAGGCCATACACAGCTGAATTCGAGTGAAACGACTCCGACCGCTGTGCGCCTGTATTACTACTGCTACTACGTCCGCAGGCCATGACCAGTTCCCGCGTATAAGCCCAGACCTCAGATGCATACATCAACGTACCTTCGCCGTCTTTACCGGATGAAATAGAATTATTTCTTCAGGACAGTGGGTATTTCAGTCAACAGGCAAGTGGGTTTTTAGTGAACTATTCATATTGACCAACTGGTAACCAGGCAATAATTCCTTCAATCTATGACGTAAAATAAGTAGGTTTGTCCTAACAATTATAGTCAATTAACCGTTCACAATTACTATTTTTACGACCGTTTCTAAGGCGTCATGCAAATATTTGCGATGACACTTGGCAACGATGGCTGGACCTCTACTATTGTCACCTTGTTTTTCGGAGAGAGACAGTGGAGAAAATTTCCTTCAAACCCACGGACACCACCAGAGTCATCCTAATCTTCATAAAAGTAGGCTGATTCAGTGCAGGGCTGTTCACGATAATGACCAACCGCCTGTAGCTGCTAAATCCAATCTTCTGCTGATAATCTATCTCTTCCCCGGATTCGGCTTTGCGCTTTTCACGCAAATCTGCATGTACTATATTTGTACAACAAGAAATCCCATGATAAAAGACAACGATCTCTTGAGTAAAATTCACTGGCTTAACCATTTTTCAATGAGCCCCTACCGGCCTGAAATGCAACAACGTCTTTTCCTACGATGGTGGTACCTATTGTCTCTTGGGGAGATCGGGGTTAACAAGAACCTTTCAAGCATGCGTAGGTTTTTTCTCTTACGTGTAGTTAATTCAATTTGAGTGTCGTGTATTGCACCAAGCGGTAGTTGTCTTAACTAATTACTGGTATCCGCGCATCCGTCTCGAACTTTTAGTGAAGACGCACTCCGACGTCTAGCACCAATCTCCTACGCCTCAGTTCACACATAGTGCTCCTTTCACGTTCAGAACTGTCTTCTATTTTCGGTGCAGTGATGCTTTCTAAAGGTTCGGGCCGATGCCTCTGTTGTAAATTTTTGTCCACATATACATATATATATATGTGCCATCGTGTCTTTGTTTGAGGTTCCTTATTCAACACTGTACAACATGTATTGTGTCCTTCTTGCATAATGCTGTGTAAACAAAAATTACGTGACTAGAATTGTATTTGACAATGTCGGGAGGCCTATTCTGGTTAACGAAGGATGCATTATAGATTTCCTACTAACATCAGATCCTTAATAAGTAAGCCACTCTCAGGCTCTTCAGGCATATATGAGCTGTCAATTTTGAGGTCTCCGATACCATTTGATCATAATGCAATCTCTTTTACGCTCCCGATTCATCTAGATGTTACTATCACAGTCAAGACTGGTTACAGTTACTGGGAAGCGGACAATTAATCTATCATGGCCAGGTTAGACTCCTCACGCGGGAGAACGATTTTTTCTTAATATACCTCACGAATATAGCGAATAATTTGTCCCAAAGAAATCTAGCTGCGGGCGAAACAAGTAACTAAGCTTTGCGTATTTGAAGCTATTTAACTACACCTAACAAACTAAAGGACGACCGCTACCAACTTACTAAAAGAATATATAAAGAAGCTGAAGGACAGGATAGAAAAAGGTAGTACCCCACACCATAACGAATCCACGTTACGTGAAAGACACACCTTATTAACGGTTTTATAGGAATCGAATCTCAGTTTCGGAATGTATATATATATATATATATATATATATATTCTCTTATAGTTAAGAGCTACCGATTATGAATTCCTTTAGGGACTTCGGGGGCATTGTAACACGGGAACTGAGTTTTAGCCAACAGATTATGGAAGTCATTCAGTCTGCTAGTTTAGTGTCTAACATCCTTATTAAAGGATTTAAATACAGTCACAAAGCCAGAGTTATGTGTCATTCTTTATAAAGGTATTAAACGAAGACTTGACAAAACGAAGCACTATCGGGCTAGTTCCTGTTACCATCTTACGGGATAACGCTACATGCGAACGAGACTTCCAACGTGGCCACGGAGTATTTTAACATTAGGATAAAGAATCTGTGGGGCGGTTAGACCACATCAGCTATAGAAATTGCTAGAACAGACCAAATTAATAACTTATTCTCTTTTAGAGTGGCCCAGATATGAGATTGTGGTCATTCTAAAAGCTCAATAGAGATGCGACGAAATTATACGTGGCGAAGCCATCTACTTAAGATTAACTGTGTTACCATAATATTTCACACCAGTAAATGCTCAGATATTAGTTTTTTGATGGGTATTTTCTATTAGGGCATATCATGCGAATTGTCCCGCTTTTCAAATGGCGCACAGTCCGAACTACGCGACACAATGCGTTCAGACGTGGAGTGCGCGCGTGGCAGGAATGTGGCTTCCTTTCGAACACTGAGTGGTTTCGATACGGTTAGAAAGATGGAAACTGCAGCAAAAAATGCAAATTCCCCCAAAAATCAATGGGAAATTATCATGTTTTTGTGTCTCCAAGGACACCATCCAGCTGAAATCCATCTACAATTAGTGAACGCGTACGGCAGGTCTGCCTGATGCCAGCGAACGGCGCGACGTTGGTGCGAGCGATTCATTAGTGGAAATTTGGACACTGGTGACCATCGAGGCGAGGACCAGAAATCAGGTGCGACGAGGGACGAACGGATTGACAGAATCAAGGCAGCTTTTGAGCAAACTAGAGCTTGGTCCATGGAGTCTTTGTCGGCTGAAACTGGGATTCCTCAGATGACGTGTCATAGAATTATCACCAATATATTGAAGAAGAAGAAAATAAAGGCAAAATGGGTTCCCCATAAACTGAGTGCTGAGAAGATGAAAATGCGTGTAGAGTGTTTGACATTTAATTTGAAGACTTACACGCAACAAACCAGTCGCTTGGAACACACCGTGTCGATAGACGAGACATGGGTTAGCCTGCATAGACCTCCTGAAAAGGACTAAGCAAAACAGTGGCTCCGACAAGGTGAAGCGGCAACGTCTGTGGCAGATAGATTCGGACGAAAGGTGATGATGATACTCTCCCTGGATATCAAGGGCGTTTGCCATTACGACATATTAGCCGCAAAAGAAAAACCCAATGCTTGTATCCGAAGTCTTGTATCCCCTTTTGCTACGTTTCTAAATTACAATTAAAGTTAAGTTACATTACAGTGCCACAGCTGGAGCCTGAAACAGGATTTCTTTGAGTATCGAACATGGTGTTGGTCAGAGGATGACATCGTTTACCAAACGATGTTAACAAGATGGCCGATGTACTTTGAAATAATTGTAAGTGAGCGCCAATGTGCGCTTCGGACCCCATCATTGGGTCGTGCTGGTGGCTAGCTGAAGGATGCAAACCCTTAACATAGGACTCCCACAACCCATCGGAAACTTGTAAGCTGCATCTTCGGTCCGATCCGAAATTAGTTTCGCAGATGAAGTCAAAATCGAGCAGCGTCAACAACAATAACAACAACACGAGGTAACAGTATTATTATCTTGTTGACCCATGGGCAGTTCTGCTTTTACCATTAACTAATTGTAATTTCAGCGAATACCGTGGCAGAAAACTGGCGCAAAAATCTAGGTTCTACCGAGATTTGAACTCGGATCGCTGGATTCAAAGTCCAGAGTGCTAACCATTACACCATAGAACCGAAATTGCTCCGATACCGGGAATTGAACCCGGGCCGCCTGGGTGAAAACCAGGAATCCTAACCACTAGACCATATCGGATACGACCATGGCAATCAGATGTGTCACACTCCTGCCGCGGCAGGAAGAAGAAGAGTCGTAGACGCTTTAAAGGGTAGCGCCCTTTCAGTCGGCGACTCACTTTGTGAGCATCCATGAAGACGCGTTTATTGTGCTCCAAATCCTCGCGGTTGTCCCTATGAATTCCGTCCGAGTGTTGTATTGCCCACAGACATTTCTTTAGTCGAAACAGGTACTACAATAAAAAATCAGATCTGTGTCTTAAGTGTAACACACCTGATTGCCATGGTCGTATCCGATATGGTCTAGTGGTTAGGATTCCTGGTTTTCACCCAGGCGGCCCGGGTTCAATTCCCGGTATCGGAGCAATTTCGGTTCTATGGTGTAATGGTTAGCACTCTGGACTTTGAATCCAGCGATCCGAGTTCAAATCTCGGTAGAACCTAGATTTTTACGCCAGTTTTCTGCCACGGTATTCGCTGAAATTACAATTAGTTAATTGTAAAAGCAGAACTGGCCATGGATCAACAAGATAATAATACTGTTACCTCGTGTTGTTGTTTTTGTTGTTGACGCTGCTCCATTTTGACTTCTTTTTCCAGTATGGATAGATTGAGAATGGCTGCTTTAAAGTTTCGTGCTAAAGAAACTCCATTAGATAACGATTTTCGGATCATGCCAAAAGGCGAGTTCGTGTTGGTCACCGATGATAACAGTGTTGCAGAAGATGCGGAAATTCATCAGTTCGAACTCAAGAAAGGAGCATTATTGCACTCCGGGGTAATGGCACTACGACCGGGGCGTGACGGGCAGCCGAGGGGCTCCACATCTGTCACCATCCAGGCCAGATCACGACCGTTCACCGATCGTAGCTTTAATGTTTCCTCGAAAGACGAGCATAGTCTCCCGAGCTCGGACCTGCGTACGCTGATGCGACGTCTGACAGCGCACGGCGCTAGCTAACGGCACCTATACGCCTCTGATGCTGACATCAGAAGATTTGCCAGCATGACCATTCAGTGAAATCGGGTTGGAATGCTTCATAACGGGCGCTTCTGTAAGTTCTGGCGAGCGCGGATTGCTATAGCCGTTTTGGTCACCGTTCCGCAGCTCGCCATACGACCGGACGAGCCGTGAGAGAGACGTTGACCATTCTCCAGCAGTAATATAGTGCTGTTGATGCCTTTGTCACAGACAATGCGAGTTACTTCCGCAGCCAGTCCGAGAAGGTGTGGTTAGCGTCTCGTTGTGTTTACTGTGATCAGTACGGCTAATATGTGATGACCCCGTTGACACGATTGTGGGTCTTCTATGCCGTGTCAACTAACGAACCCAGCGTCTGAAATCTGCTAGTCAATTCAAGCTCTAAGATTACGACCAACCTACACAGCTTGAAAATACATTAGAGGCGGAATGGCTCAAATGCTGCAAGTGCTGCGTTGGTGTTTCTCGCGGTGTGAGGCCCTGCTCTGTCGTGGAGGAGGATGACTCGGCTTCGCCTGTCGGGTCTCTTCATCTGAATAGGCTCGTTTACACTATGTAACTGGGCTACGTAGAGGTCGCTCGTGATAGCCTGATTGCCCTCAAGCAATTTCCAGTGTATGGGACCTTCCCAGTCCCACCAAATGCACAACATGACCTTTTTCAGGTGCAAATCTTGCTTAATTCGAAACATACCTTTGGACACATTCTTCATGGACACTTTTTTATCGGCAGAGCCCAGCGCATTGCGAACATGGCCCTCTATATTTCACCGCCGTTTAAGTCTAACGAGAATAGCGATAGCTTTTAGATCGCCACATTCACACTGAGCCCCTTTAGAAGACGCCATATCAGTCACACAAGAAAGCCGATGGATGGCTCGATCAATAGCTCCTATTGCATTTAATCACATGAAAGGGAGTCACGGATACAAAACAATAAAACCCGCATGTATTAAGGCCAATAACAGGTGAATGAAATGTTGACATACATTAATTCGAAATCGGTGGCAGGTATTGAAGCAGGCTCTTATGTATAGTGAATCCCCTCCTAAACGAAGCCTGCAGTACTGTCAAGATAGTTTAAGGCAGACGAGACTGAGTATCAGCCGAGGATTAAAAAGTACCTCTTGTATATCTCACAAGAGTATAAGGAGGGTTGTCGTTCGTAGCATTTTGTTTTACTGAAATTACTTCAATATAATTTCTACAGAAAATCTTCGGAGAGCATATACTGCATGCATGTGGTCTTTATTTGAAGACGATCGGGTTTATTATAAAACAAGATAGACCAAATTCTGTATTGAGAATCCCTAAAACTCACCTCATTGAAGTCCCCAAAGGGGCTTTTGACAGAGCCCGCTGTGCCATTCTTTTGGTTGATTAACTCTTTTTTAGGACACATTTTAGTGTTACAGTGACACATTCCTTTGAATAAAAGGGGATTAAACTAAACTAAACATCATAGTAGAGCACCAGTGAGACTGAGCTTGATGGGGCTAGCTACTATAACTTAATTAGATACTGTATTGACGTTAAACTCCAAAAGGAAGTGCGCTGCACAGGGAAAAAATCAGTGTAATAAGGCGAACACATACACAAAAGCTAATGAACCTTCTCTTGAATTCGCGCATTATTGCGAAATAGTTATTCATGACCCTCAGCAGTATGTTACGAACCTTCAGATCCGGTCGATGTTTCCTCAAAAGCAGCGGAGAACACTTAGGGCTTTGTGTAAGGCAGGATGCGTTTAATCACATCCGTTCATCGTTTCGTGCTCTTCGATGAACTTAATTAGTTCTTTGCGTACTTGAGGTTTGGGACAAAAATCCTTAAGATACGCATTTAAGCTGGAAACTGAAACAAAGCAACAACGTTCAAGCCTTCTCGGTGTACTCCTCGTTTATATAGCACTAAGATCTTTCCTTGGTCCTGGATCGAAATTAGTTTTCGATTTGCCATCGTACACTCGACACGCGCGGCAACCGCTTGAAAATGAATGTATAGCTTCTAGTAACATTATATGGTGCTTCTTTTTGATTGTTAATTAATTTAGTTAAATAACTTTAAATGTGTAGTAATTGAAGAATTAGAAATCCTAAATGCATAATACTCGATGTCATGTAAATTCATAGGTCGTACTCATACGGAAGTGTACAACTGCTTTCGCACATGAAAATAAGTTTGCTTGGCCCCTCAATTATTGTCATTACATGCCTGCGTGCTTATACAAACTTATAATAGGTATTTATATTCTACCATTGTGTGGCCTATCCACAAGCGTCCCCTCCCTCTCTATACGTAGGTATATTTTTTTCAATTTCTAAGCTAAACTTCAGTTAAATCTGATTCAAAATTTAAAAAACATATATATTGGACTAGGGATTGTATATGGTAAGGGTGAACACCCGTTGAGCTGACCTCAGCGCGTCCCAGCTCTTCGCTGTTCGAAGGGCCATTTATACCCAGACCGGTGATGCGTACAATGTCATGGACATGGCAATGGAACCAAGGAGCCTCCTCTTTTTCTTACTCTAACGACTTCCTGACTCGTCTTGTCATCTTCGCGTCTGTGAGATATAACGCCTCTGACTTGCCTGGTGAATATTTTAAGTGGTGATCGCTTATCTACGCCGACCATCTCAACAAGACTTCATTGGCGACATCTTGTAGGGCACTTTCTTTCGTGTCCGTCACGATGATGGCGATGTCGTCGACGTACGGAACTATCTACACGGTTTCAGGCACACCTTCGACATGGGGCGCTCTGTCATAGGCGAAGTCCCATTCCACATGTCTGTCCTGGCCAACGCTTCCATAATTTCCTTCCAGATCATCGTGTTGAAGACGTTGTGGACATTCAGGAGGGTGAGGAGTACAAAGCTTCTCGTTTTAAGTGTCTTTGTGATCTCCTCAGCCGTCCGTTTCAGCACCTTCCTTTGGGCTCCAAGAGTGGATCTGCCTTTCCGGAAACCCTATCGAGCGCCTGATAGAGTTTCTTCAATTTCCCCGTTCAGTCTCTTAACGCGTTCCAGGATTTTTTCAAGGGGGCGTATGGGTCAGTAGGCCGATGCCCCCGGCCTCCCCTCGGTTTGGGGTTTGCTGACTTGGGTGCTAGAATACGACACGACAGGCCTCAATACGTAACTCTCCACTGCGTCTATCATTTATGTCTACGTTTGGGCCTTGCGCCTAATGACTAGTCTTCGGAATCGCTTACCTGTATTACGACAATCGAGCGGTCATTGACGGACCCATTTGGTCCCCCCCTGCCGGCTCGATCGCAGCCAGCTCCGCGTTTTTATTCTTGTTAAGTTTGATGCAGACTCGACATGCCTCGCGATCTCCTCTTTCCACCGATACTTGCGTGATGTCCAGTTATGTAAACAGTTATCGTAGCGAATTAGCCGGTTTCCAAGCCGAGTTAATCTGTCGCGAAAAGGGGGCCCCAGTGGCGGGACTTTATTGCTTCAGTATTTCGCACGTTCACCACCAGGCCAGGTTCGTTCACATACCTCTTGAACCTCACCAATGCTTGGTGATGTCGGCTCGTAGTTAATAGGACGAGGTCACCGCTGTAAAGGAACGGACTGCTAAGGATGCTCTGGATATGATCCAGTCGAATAAATGGAGTTCTGGGGCCGAAAGCCGTGCTCTTCTTCAGGAACACTACGTACGAACTTGTGGTACATCGACAACTACCAGACCCTGAACTACCACATTGTCTTCTGGGCTGTGGTAGTTCAGGGTCTGGCAGAGGACATATTGATTCCCGTAGACAGCCAGTTATCCCCGCTACGGGCCGGGGATTAGGTGACCGAGCGTTCCCGGGCAGGACCCCAACACGGAAGTCACAGTGGTCATAGGAGACTAAGGCATTCGGCTATAGAACACTAGCCGGAGCTAGCGAAGAGATAGACTCTCAGCAGAGGATGGTTTCGGCAGGCAGATTTGTCATCCACGTCAACCCTGCACTGGATCGGCCCACTTTCATAGAGGTTGGAATGTCTCTGGTGGTGTCCGTGCGTTTGAAGAAAAGGTCCTCCTCTCAAAAAAATGACAGCGAGTTATAGCATATCGATTCGTCCGTCCATTACCCTTCTGGGCAGAAGTCCTCATTGCCTCCATCTAGTAAAACAATGTACCTTTCGCGTTCGTTTAATTCTTGTACGCTCCAATGTCCGAAAGACTGAATCGAATCCTCAACGAATAGCGCTGTTCCACATAGCTAGAAGACACGTTGTGCTGGTGTGAATCAACCTCTGCCACAGAAGCGGAGGTTCACCGCGTGATCGTGACGTTTTGAGGACCAGCCGCTGGCTATTTAAGTTAGGCAGCGCGTCATGGCTAGATGCAGCTGTGAAGGCGCGGTTGGAAACAGCTGCTTTTGTGTTTGAGAGCTTACCTTCGGAGGGCGCGGTGGTCATAGCGTCAGTGTGGAATACTCGGTCCCATGAAAGGGAAAACTGGTATAACTGCATCCACTTTCATAGGAACAAGGAGTAAAGTAGTGATAAGTCGAGATGTCCTAATAAAGCTCAACAATCGTGAAAATGAACTATGGGCGATGGTGCTAGTGTAACGGACACCCCGGCGCCCGCGAATGGTGCTCCGATTGACCCTAAGGATGGGGAGAGCGGCACCATCGACGGCAACTCGGCGGCAGCTCTAGAAGAGGGTACAGCCTCAACACATGGATGTACTACGATTGCAAACGCAAGCACAATCAGGAGTATCCAAAAGGAGAATCTGAAATCGAAGAGACCCTGTGTTAACAGAGCGGGGTCTGTTTTGCGTCATTATTGCTAACGAGAGTCCGTAAAAGGCTTCGGCGGCACGTCAGCGTTCATCGGTTAAACATTTGAAGGAAACCTTCTCGCGTTATGTTCAGAGGTTTTCAGACTCTTCCCTGATACGAAATCAGAATCAAAGTTTGCTGTAATTCATGTCTGGGTGAACCCGGTCGACGGAGCTAAAAACATACTGAAGATGATGATGTCACTACTTGACATTATGGTGATCGCTTAAAGTAGGGAGCTCTAGCAAAACTGGACGTGCATCACGCAAATCGACAGGAGCTTCTCCGGGAATGAGATGCTGCAGGCGTTCTCCGGTGTCGGAGTCATAGAGAGTATGTGAAGAAGCGGATGGGCAGTGAGCTCCATACCTTCCCGACAGATAGAGTAACGGTGTAGTTCGACAGAGGTGTTCTTTGCCTGCAGGATCCACAAAGTAGCGGTGCATGCTGGCAATCTGGTCGCTTGCTTCCGCTGTCAACAATTGGGCCATATAGCTGCATCTTGTAGAAATGAAATTGCATGCAAAAAGTGTGGCAGAGCAGCACACTTGATGATGAAATATCAAAACGCTCCTGGTTGTGTGGATTGCCAAGGACAGCAACTTCGCCTGACTGCCCCCTGTGCGCATACGAAATTGAAAAACGCAAAGCCAGGATGGAAAGCAGACTGGTAACCACTGAGCATGCTCCGCTCACACCCTTCACGTGGAATCACCAACTGTCGATTCCGCGATTCCCCGTAAGTCTTCGTACGCGGCTGTTGTTCGGTCATCCGTTGTCGACACATCTGCAGGGCCTGTAGCCAAGGTAAATCTGCCAGGAACGACCCAGATACCGAAGGCCATCGAGACGCCGAGGAAGAAAAAGATCGACCCTCATAAGTTTACTGTACCGAAGAACACCTGTGTTAGTATAGGGCTGCCGGCTCCGATGAAACCAGTGATCCGCCTCATTAATGGATCCTCGTGTAGCTAGGCACCTCAAGAGTCTTATGCAAGTGCCCCTACTGTCAGCTCTTCTTTCGTTGGAAGCGGAGGCAACTAAGAACACCAAGTCATAATTTTATGTTCAGTCCACCAAATGCAACATACGATGATAAAAATAATAATGTGAAATGGTGTAATCTATGGCAGGGAGCACCAGAGTTTAATGTGGTAGATTTTCATAAAATGAAAGCGAACGCGTTCTGTAATTTTGCAGCGCTGCAGTTTAATGCTTGCATCGGAGGCCTCAAGAAGCCAGGACAACTCGAGACTCTCGCGGACCTCCTTGGGGGAGAGTGTTCTAGCCTGGATGTGGTGGTGGTAAGCGAGACATGGCTAAAAATGGCTGACTTTGGCGCCTATTGTATTGAAGGCTTCGACCTCTTCGGGTCGGCAGGGAGACGGACAAGCAAGGAGGTGGAGTTGGTATCTTTGTTCGCTGTGATTACAACATTCTGGCTCTACGGTTGGTAACAGTGATGACGGAAACGTTCAAGCAGTTCGGATTCATATTAGAAAGCCGAACTTCGAAGGCGTCGGCAACCTGCATTGTCCATATAGATGTGGGAAATTGTGAGAAGTTCCTAGATTCTCATCCTTAGCTTGGTGCACTTTACTGTTCTCTGATCACTATCCGGTTGTGGTTTTTATGACGGGTAGGGATTCTGTTTGTTCGACAAATACAGCATGGTAGGCTATGATCAGGAAGCACGGTGACGCCGGTATTGTCAGTTTTGTCGACAGAGTGAGCCACTTGTCTTGGCTCAGCGTTTTTGATGACGTGGATTGTGCCTTCGAAGCTTTCAACAGCATGCTCCGTATGGAATATGAAGGCACAACTCGTTCATAACAGGTTTAGTTTCTCTCCTAGACTCCGTCGTCTACGCCCGAATGTCAACAAGCCTTACCGTTGGCATTTAAAAGTGAGCTCCATGGAGTCCAAAGCTGCCTACTGGAGGAGCCGCCTCAGATATCTTCATGGGGTTAGGCTTGCACGGAGGTTGTTCTTCGAAAAACGCTTCAGAGACCTTCGTGGCAACAGTGGTCATTTGTGGCACGTCCTGAATGCTTATGCTTTGTGGCACATCCTGAAGCCAGGGCTTCCGGCTAAGTTAGAGAACAGTAGTGGCCAACTTTTCTCCCCACAAGACATCGCCAATGCGCTGAATCAGCACTTTGCGATGGTTGGTTGAAGGACGACATCCTCACTTCAACGTGAGACGTACATTCGCGCGGAGCTATCAAGTATTCTAACCTCTTAGGAGTCTATGTTTGAGCTCTCGGAAGTTAGGGCAGCCGAGTTCAGCGGGCAGTCCAGTCAACTAAGGCTTCTTGGAGCAGTGGGGCCACGGGGTTCCTGAGCAAGTTGCTCTTGAGGGTGTCGTCCGTCTAAGAGCATCCGTATACGTGATAACTCTATTGATGAGAACTGGTTCATTTCGACTAAAGTTGAAGGACGCCCGGATTATTTCATTGTTTAAAAATAAAGGGGATCTTAAATTGCCACAAACTACCGTCCGACCTCACTAGTCGATTATCTGTCTAAAGTTATGGAGATAACAGTGCTATGTAAACTTGACCGGCACTTCTACTCTATGAACTTCTTCTCGGCTTCCCAGTTCGGGTTCCGCAGGTCGCGGTCCATAGAGCTAGCACTGGCTCACCTCCGGTAGGAAATTTCAAGCTCCATCGAGAGCAAATAACAATATCTAGGCGTTTTCCTTGATGGTATTTCTTTTTTCTGCAGGCACTAGAATATCTGGCTTGTAAGCCTTAGGTTGTTCGGTAGTTTAGATCGTATCTCTCGGATCGAAAACAGGCAATTAAGATCGTTGAGATGGAGTCCACCTTCTTGGCCTCGTGGGTTCTAGTGAGTGCGACGCAACGAGCGGTGCCCCCTGAGAGAACTTTATTGCTACGGCCTTCTGCCGAGGTCCGCGATACCGTGGTCCACTATGAGTTGGTTCTTCTGAACTCTGTCCCTGAAAATATTGATTATTTTTGATACACTCCAACCTCATTTGAAGAGCGTAGCATTTCTCGGAGCCATGTCGAGTGTCGGACAGAAGTCAATGAACACAGCATAGACTAAGTGCAACTAGCACGGTGTATGTGAACGTAGAGTAACTGTTCTAAAGCCGTATTATTCCTCTGGAACAGTGCCAACGAACTCAGGCATACCGACAGCCGACCCGTGGAGACCTGAGCCAACAAATTGTAACAGCAGCTCTTTTCGAGACAGCTCGCTGTGTGGGGGTCGCCTATACCCCTTGGCGTAACACATAGAGCCTTTCGTTATTCAACTGAAACCCAGTAAGGCTTAAAAAAGAAGGCTGAATGTGCGTGTTCATTCCGTATCGAGTCAAACCCAGAGGCTTTATTTCGACGGAGCTTCCCTGTTCGTTCCATAGCCTCGCGCACTTCAAAGTTTCAACCTTGTGTGTCACGCATTCGTGGGGCTTTTGGACACACTTCAAGCGTCAGATCATATGCACGGCAAACGAGTCAAATGAGTCAATGGACTCGATGGGACCTGTTGAATATGTTATTTAATGGCTATAAGAGTCAGACAAGCGTAAATGACAGTATCGACGAACGCGCTCTTGCTTTAGCCAAGATGCTGCCATGGTATCTCTTGTCCGAAGAACGATAAGAGTGGGCTCTGGACCGCGAGCTTGATCAAACCGTGTCTCGAAGAGCCACTATCAACGATTGGTAGGAGGAATGGACGCAGCAGACGGAACTCAGGTGGACGACGAAAAAACAAGCGCGAGGGGGAGCCACGAAGGCAGAGGTGGGTCCCCAGCAGCTAGCGTCGACTCCTGATACACCCAGGGGCGTTCGGGTCACAGACAAATGTTAATGCCTTATGTGACCGTGCCAACGCGTGATAGGATTCGGTCGAGTGGATATCAGCAGTCGGAGGTCCACTCCCGTGGTACCGAAGTAATGGCTAGCAATTTCCTTCCCCTGAGGGTGGGGGAACCGGGGTTTAGTGAATTGGCAATTCCCACACTGTTGAATGAGAGAGCGATGTGCATCATACAATCCCCAAACCTTCATAAAGAATCGAATAACAAAGTTGCGAAAGGCTACTTTGTTGGCCTTCGCAACGGACCCTGGTGAGATCTCACTAGAAACGGGGCTAACCCAACCTTTTTGACTAAAAGTTGTGCCGTGTGCATGTACGGACTACCTTTAGTATGGATGAATCAACTACGCGAGCTCAATCGTGTAAAGCTGGCCAAACTCAAGCGCGTCCTGGGCCTCCACACCTCTGCTGGGAGCCGACTCGTCTACTTGTTCTGTGGCACACCGTAACTAATTGAGGAGCCGAGGCGACGGAGTTCGAATTAAAAGAGCTCGAGATCTATAAATAGTTTATTCGTGAGTACAAACTGAAAATGAGCTACATAGACCCTGATTTCAAACAAGTTGTGGCGATGAGTAATTCCGCTTGGAAGGACAGTGGAAGCGAAGATTGACATAACATAACATTTGCGGTTTATTTAAGAAACTGCAGTTTTAACAATGCTTAAGTTCACGTTAAAAAATAAAATAAAAGTTAGAGTATATTATCACTAAATTGGTCATGCAATTACGATTTAACAATTATAATAGATTCTACATATTTATTCTATAAAAAGGTATAAACATTCACATATTCAAATTATTTCAACAATTCCCACTATTCAGATTATTTTTAATCCACACAATTATATATAATTATCACCTCAACCTTCTCTTAATCTCATTGGGAAACTTCGTGGTAGAGGTAAGCTCCCTGACCTCCATCGGGAGCGAGCTCAAAACCAACGGCATCCGAGAAGCTAGAGATTGGCAGGCTGTTACGTTGACGGCTGTAGGTAGCACAAACTCTGTTGCCCGGCGAAGTTCTGTCGACGGCCATGATGGGGAACGCGACATCCGGTGGGATCTTACCCTTGATGGTTTTGAAAGTCAGAATCGCGGTGGAAATCTGACATATCTTATCCAAGGTGAGAAGTCTACATCTGCTATAAATGTCGGCAACGGATTCTCTACGGGTCCTTCCGAACACTGCTCGAAGTGCATCATTTTCAAGTACTCTTGCTCTATCTACTACCTCTTTATATCCATTGTCCCAGATAATGCGAGCAATTACAGTGTAGCATTTAGGAGTGATAATTCTTAAATGGGCAGACCATTTGAGGTTATTATGCAACAAAAGACCGAGGCATTTAGTAGTGTCCGATAACGAGACCTGCCCACCACAGAATAACACTGAGTCTACCGGTCTTGTTCTCTGAGGTGTACAAAACCGCATTTTCCCCGCATGGAGGACAAGGCCAAAACTCCCAAAAATCGTAACTACATACTCCACTTTCCCTATCACTAGCAGTAACTCAGCTTGTCCCGCCGATGGTCGAATGCGAAACACGAGTGTCGTGTCGTCTGCGTACGTAATCGTCTTACAGGGAACAACCTTCGTTACCTTTAATATGATAAAATTTATCAGAATGATAAAAATGAAGGGCCTCATGATGGATCCCTGTGGAGTCCCAATGTTAAGGACCTTCCAAGACGATGTCACAGACCCAACTTTCACGGCCTGCCGCCTGTCCGTCAGATACGACCTGAACCAGCATAACACCATGTCGTTGCGTCCAAGATGTTCGAGCATTTGCAAGAAGAGGGAGTGACGCAAACAGTTGAACGCCGTCGCTATATCTAAGAAAACCCCAACGCACAGGTACTTGGATTCCAGCGCTGTAGACAGTTCGTGGCATAAATGCGCAAGGGCCAAGTCGGTTGAACGGGACTTGCGGAAACCAAATTGGCATGATGGGAAAAAGTTCAAGGCCGAGAGATCGCAATCCAGACTAACAGTAACGATCTTCTCAATGACCTTAGATAAGTAGTCAACTAACGATATCGGTCGGTAGTTGCCGACCAGTCTCCGATCACCGAAAAAAAAAATTAAAGAAAAGTCTCCGATCACCTTTATTCTTAAATGATGGAATAAATCCATGCATCATTCAACTTACGGGGAATAGACCCGGTACGAAGAGATAGGTTGATAAGATGAGTTAGAGGGCTCGACAAGAGCATAAAAGATAATTTTATCAGCCGACTTGGAATACCAGTTACGCCAACGCCCCACGAGGCCTTAGTAGCTTCCATAACCCTCTGTACCTCAAATTCATTGACTACCGGAAAAGTAAAACTTCTCCAATGAAGCGGCCATACAACTTGTGACTCGATTCGCGTCACACAGATTTCATTACGTCATCTTCCTGTCATGCACCCTGTTTCCACTAATTATCTAAAGATTGTCGTTGCCAACGATGTTTGGGGCGAAGTTACTCAAAATCCAACTGGCTATCTTTCGGTGTCGCAAAAAGTCAGCTCTGAAGAAATTTATTTTCCAATTTAGGCGTAGGATTCCATTTAAAATTTGCATAAATACAAAGCATAAGGAAAGCGTCTTATGACAGTCTTTGACAACACATAGTAATCAAGTTATAATATATTAGGCAGTAATTTTTGTTAATATAATATAACCTAGTTATCACAAATCCATTAGCCGTAGCTGGCAGAGGTGTAAAATGTACACATGGTTCTAAGGAAATGTATCTTGCTCAATATCTACCAGCTACGACTGCATGTCTGAGAGAAAAACCATGGTAAAAAAAGTGGCCATTTGCTCACCCTTTATAAATGAGGCGAATACAGCCCTTTAAATATTTCTCAGTGCGATTTATGCGGAGCAGGTGAATGATTCGATTTGTATGTGCCCAATGGAAATTTCCTCCTCTTTCTCAAAAAAAAAAGGTAATGTTTCGAGACTAGCCAGGTGGATAGGAACAGCCACCTCGAAGTTTAGAGCACACTTAAAAAGGTTCAGAGAAAGAAAGCTGAGATGAGGGTTAAGTGCTTTAATTAAGCAAAAACTTGTTCAACGATCACATTAGCAGGCATTTTTGGCTGCATAGGGGTCTTTTAGCTTAGTAGCGATAGATGAATACCCGCTTTCGTCATACTGCACGTGTCTCAACGTTTTAGAATGGTCTTAGCGGATACCCTGAAAAGCGTTTCAGTTATTTGCTGATTTATACTGGTATCTCCAGCTGAAATCTATACTAGGTACCATAGGGAGCACGCTCCCGAGTCACGCCACATATGGTAATGTCGAGTGACTCGGGATCGTGTTCCACTAGAACCAATGGACGTGGATAGATGGCAAGTACTTGTCCTCTGCATAAGAGTCTGTCCTCGAAGCCGAGCTGCACAAGGGCCAGTCCAAGAAGATATGTCACACAAGGCCAAGTTGCACGTGTGGCAATATGTTTCTCTTCAACATGATTATTATTATTATTAGGAGTCTCCAACGATACACTTGGGAGATACGAGCATGTTAAAACGATGGAGTGAGATTTCGCGTCCAAGGGCCCCGAACTCGCGGGGTGGTACGGTCAACTACTTCACCCCTTGCCTCCAAGTATCCAACACAACTGGCAATAATATTTATTTAAAGTATGTTACGTTATCAACGTAACGTATACTATTATCATTATGGCATTAACATGAACCACTATGAACTCCTTTTTTTCACATTGTATATACAAAGATTGGACAGCTAGTAATATTGAGTGTATTAACATTTGAGCAGAATAACAAATAACCTTGAGCAGAATAGTATCTCCCCCTCCAACATTACTGGAATAGGACTCGAGCAAAAGAAGTTAGAACAGCCACAGATCAGCCCCGAGTGTTGTTGTTGGTCGAAAAATCACAAGTCTCAGGAAACAGATCACACGAAGTTTGCAAAAAACTATGCAGGTAAAGCACATACTAGATTACGGGAGGTGACTTGCAGGGTGCGATTATGATATTTGATGAATAGGGGATCCGACGGGATGGGACGGAGGGAGGCGGGGCAAACATTGTAATGTTCTTAGTTTTGCAATTTCAGAAAATTACTATATGGAATAAACGGTTTCAATAGTTGGTGGAAAAATGCACAAGAGAGCACAAGCAATCATCAATCTCGAAGCGAAATTCAACGAATGTGAGCGCCGCTGTTCCCTAGTCAGCCACATTTTCAACACGATACTTCTTGAAAGCGCACACCTCGATACAAACGCATTGTTCCCTTGTTGAACACTTGTATTTTATTGATCTTCGTAGGCAGATCATAGCTGAAGTAGTCTCTCGATGGCTAGCTCTTGCCGCAGCATGCTTGCACAAATTGTCCGTTTGCCCGCTACTACGCGATCGATCAAATAGCGGTGCATGAACCAGCGAAAAAAACACAGAAAGAATTGTGCATTTGTTACAACGTTTCCTCGTCGGCAAAATCCGCCCTCTTTTTTTGTTTTGGCTAGAACTGGAGTTAGACTGACGCCTCCAGCCGTTGCATCTTGACTTGCTGCATACAGCAGCGCCAGCTGACTGTATGTCAGTCTGCGGTCAGTGGTCAACCCTTGTCGCGGGCATAAGCCGCCGCTCGGATAGACGTCGAGACTAGAGAACAATGTGGAGAGGGCCCTCCTAGACCTCTCCGCTTCAGCGAGGAGAGAGGGACCGGTCTCGTGGTAGTCGGACTGCGCGAAGGCTAAACTACAGTGTGTTTGCCACTCGAAAGCGTACGGCAACGTGAACGAATCGGGGCGCGTGTAGATGTGAATGAAGTCACGTTCATTGTGCATGGAGTGAGTGATTCTCAAACGGTTAGAAAGAGACATTAGAAAGCACCCAACGGAGTTGTATATGGGTGCATCGTCGGTGGGCAGCGAGTGAAACATTCTGACCAGGATGTGGCATTCAGGAGCGTTACGTGGAAACGTCTCCAGTGACATGGCCAGAGAAAGCTGGAAAACATGTCAATGTTAGCTCTACCGGACCGCGGCGTCCTATTACCGTTATAGACAAGTGCTATCTATGAGATTAGTTTGAAGATAAATATATGTTTTTTTTGTAGCAAGTTCGGTGAGTGTGTCAAGCGTCTTGGTCAACAGTGCTATTTCGGAAAATCGGTGCAGGCCTGTAAAAGCGTGCTTTCACTGCAGAAAGCGTTATATGGAATTTAAAACAATCAACAATAATTAGAGCTCTCGCTGGATTGAAACCTCCACAAAAATTAATTCGTGCCAGGATAAGGATTTGGTTACGGTGGGAACAGTTGGACAAATATCTGCGAATTCGTCATGGTCTCCAACGGATTCATGGCAAGTATATAGGATGATCAAAAATGGTTGACAAGGTATTTGTGCACACCGCCCACCAACCTCATATATATATATATATATATATATTGGCATTAGTTAACACGCAAGTCCTGAGGAATGGTTTTACAACGTTGGCATTTTTTGTTCTTTTTATAAACGCAACACAATTACGAAATATAACATATAACAGTTACAGTGCAGGCAAAATAATGGGGAATTTGAACTCTGCTAATCTTCATACATGGAGCCCATATTGTATACGATATGGTGAAACAAAAAATGTAAACCCTATCTAATTTTTTGACACCAGTTAGTTAGTTTTCACTCCTGGGACATTGGTCGAATTGAGACATTTGGCAAATTCATGTATGGAAGTTATAGATATTCGCTACAGCCATTCGAATAAACAGCAGAACGTTGACTGCCGGGTTTAGATTCGTATTTTATATATTATAGAGCATGGCGATTAGGCAAGAATCGAGCAGCGGATTGTTATCTCGATTCTAGATAAAGGACCTGTTGTCGTTACTGGAAAAGCAACATCGTATTGTTGCAAGTTTAAGAAGTACTGTTCACTCCACTGCGCCTGCACGTGTCAAGGTGATCACCCGGTAGAAAGGTGCTGAAGTACTGAATATCGCAAACGAATTGACACGCTTGCGATTCATGACAAATAAGTGACTAAAAATGTTGTTTTAGTCGCGAGGTGGTATATTTCTATTTCGCTATAGGGAGCTAGCAATAATGCTGTATATTATTGAAGCCAGTTTGTAAAAAATTATTACTAAAAAGCTATATAATTACTTGTCGCGTACAGTAATGTGTGGAGCGGGTGAAGCCTTTCTTCTGTAAATATCTAGAATAAATATATATCTATATATATATATACCTACATGTATATAGTGTATAACCATAACTATTTTACAACCATAACTAACATAGTTACAACGACGACAACATCGGACTGTTAAAATTTTTGCTGAACCGGTCAGGCATATGAGTTTAGGAGTCGATTTACCGCTAGGATTTGGTTACGCGACCGCCGTGGTATTCACCGCCCTCATTGTTACAATGTTTACAAATGCAAGTCTAGCGGCGGCTTACGGTATCTTTTCGTCTCTATGCCTGCACCTAGCGACTACATGACGATTGGTTCTGTTTGATGCCCGCTTCTAACCAGCATTGGTCCGTGCTGCTGTCGAGGAAGAGTGACAAATCCCACTTAGTTATGTGACTGTCCATGAAGAGTCATATGTGACTCCCTTGGAGAGTTTCGTAAGTGTTGCGTTCGACACCTTTAGTGACAGACGAGACGTATCGGCCAGCAAATGCATGAGACGTGTCATGGTTTGAGGAGCGAATTCTATAATCATTTTCAGATCGCCGGCTTACGTCTGTCAAAATCGGGCCGTCCGGTCTCGCTCGCTTGGTTTCTCCGGGATAACTTGAATTCCATATATTGACTGTTGGCGCAATCTTCAGATTGACTCATTTGCCTGCGTACAGGAAGCATTAGACACCAACGATACGACTTGTCGAGTTCTGTTTCGAACCGCAAAATGATGATTGGGCAAATGCGGATGGCAATCTCACGTTCATCATGATTGTATCAATTGTGTCCAAGATCGTCACTATTTGACATCTGTATCGGACGATAACAAATCATAATTGGGTAATATATAATACATCTAACGAATCTTGACTCAGGCTGTCAAGGGAGGCTCGCCATCGGGAAACGTCTGTCGATATAGTAATTTATGGAAGAGCCTCGGCAGACGAGCTTATCACAATGAAGAATACTACGCAAGATAGCTAAGTATTACTGAAATGGTTGGTCACCAATACAATCAGAGGCCTCCTCCGTCGACACCTTGACACTCGCTTTGGTGACGATGATAGTGAGGATAAGTTATGGATATTTTGAATATTTTTTCTCGCTACGAGCTTGAGAGACAAAGGTGTCTCAATATTTTTCTGATCTCTATGCCTGTCAATGTATCGATCTCGTCGACTGTGAATAAGTTGTGGGGCGTATATTAGGGTCCGTTGTAATACGCACATCGTAAACAATGGCCCTGTACGAGATCTCCGGTGAAGATAGCTGTGTGGCGAAACTAAAAACTTTATGTAAAATAGCATTCACCGGATCCGCAGGCTGCGATATTATGAGCGATTCATTATAGAATAATCTTCCATAGATCGGATAGCGAGACAAGGCCCAAGATGGAAATAAGTATTACACGAACGCACAAGGCCAGTGGCCTTGTATCAGTTCCGAAGACACGGAGATCAACTTAGGATCGTTCAGCAACCAAAGCGCATGATTTTGTATAATACATTCATACCACGAACAATACAATTGTCATAGAAACTACATTCAGTAATGTAATGATATTTCTATATTTTTTGTATACAATTTTTTGGAAGAAGCATTGCTTTATTTAGTAAGTAAACAACAATAACAATTAGTTAATATCAATCACACATGACAACATGAATGGGGTCAAACAGTAATTCTATGCAACACGAAAATCGTAAACCATCAATTTAGGAAAGCTCACGTGGATTAAATGAATAAACAAATATACAGAAACCATGACGCCTGAAGCAGTCCGGCGAGAGCCATTGAACCCGGACGGAACAGTCGTGCCTTAGGCGTGTTTATATAAATGCGAGGTGATCGGCGAAAACTTCCAAAGCAGACCAAGTTCCAAGTTTGTTAAACCCCTGTGACGGTACAGGTAGGGATGACATTGTATACCGAGGCCACATTTGCATTTAACGGGTCCGTTTTGTGAAGCAATGCCGAAAGCAGTACAGTGGATGTAAAATGTTTGCTATGAGTCAGCCTGGAGAATGTATGTAATTTGTTTATGTACCGATGGTGGAGAATTATCAAAGTGCCTCCCTCAACCTTTTTAAAAAAAAAACAAAAAAAAAGGTGTCTCAACGGGTCTCCACGTATACTATGAAATCGAACAAAATTGGACCCTCTTAATGGCTCTGAATCGTCACCGAAATCGGTGAATCCACATCTCGTTGTAGCATGACACTTATTGCTTTGTACGATAAGACGTAGACGCAATATGTATGCGCTAATGTACATTAATGCCACATGCCACCTTGATGCCCGCGCGGAATTTGAGAATTGTTGAGAAATTGTCCAAAACGTAATGTATATAGCGTTTACGGTCAAGGTCTACATCAGTTCACTGAGTGAACTGTTGCAGTGAGCGAATTGATTAAATGAGTTATTGAATGACTAATAGTTATTGAATGAATAACATTCATCGTCCAACCCTGGCCATCCTGGGAGTTCTCACTTATCTCATACCATATATACATGATATATATCTGGGAGAAATGGCAACATGTTGTATGCCACTCTGTTAAGACGCTGTGTAGAATTCGTCCAAGTTTACATAACAAGCCTTTCGTACAGCCCATAGACGGACGGTGAATCTTTCTATGTATCCGTGCCGGCTGTTCGATGCCGCGGCTTCAAGGGAAACTTTCCATATCCACGTGGGTATATCGATATCTGGGCGGTAGTGTTGCAGCCTCCACTGACGTAACAGGCAACTGTTAGCGCCGAGGTTTTCGCAGAGGTCACTAGGTCGGTGTTGGCAGACCTAAATAATCCTGTCCGGATCCTTCAGGCAGATAGAACCAAATCGACCTTGTGCAGGTGAACGACGCGCCCTTAAAACTCATCGAATGGATAATACTAATAATAATGGTGGTGGCGGCGGCGGCGGCGGCCCAGTCATCTGTTGCAGTAATCTCTTGGAAAATATCGTTCCCACCTCGTTGATGGCATAATGATTTGTCCGGCAAACTAAACTAGCTAGAACAGTATGACGAGCTCGTAATAGTGATGGTAATGGTGGTCATTACCGCAAGTCGCTCCGTTTCGTAGTCCATGACGATGTAGGTACCAAGGGTGAATAGTGCATTAGAACGGTCTGGTGTCCTTATTGTTGCACTGAAGGCACAGCGGTTTTTGCTGGTTTTTTTTTTGCGCCCCACACACATACACACAATCGTCGAGATTGCAAAACTGTCCGGCGAATCCAAGCAGGAAATTGTGAACACAATCGTCCAGTACAATTGTGGCAAGATAAGCTAAAATGTATTTTCAACATTACGAAATGTTGTAATTTCCCTACAATACGATGCGTATCTCGGAAGCCAATCGTACGTTGCTCCAATAACAGCAATCTGCAGTAGCCACATGGAAGGATTCTCCAAATCTTACTGCCTGGATTTCGGCTCGACCTAGCCAAAGGGCAACACATATCGTTCAAGTGTGTTGCAAATGGGTGCTGGAAGTTGATTAGCTATTATTACTGCGGTCCACTCAAAGATTAATCCTAGACTCTCTCCTCAAACCTTCGTGTGGCTTCAGGCGCCAGTTAGGGTCGGCAGTAGGGATAATAAGATCCCCGATACAGAGCGGCGATACTGCATCTAACAATACACCACAACTGAAATGAAAGCACAGGCGGTTTTCAATATATCGAATGCATATAGCGTACAGGATAGTCGTAATGTCAATGATACATTATAATGAGAAACATTTGAATAACGTCTTGTTCCATTAAACTATCCAGTACTCAGGGTTCAGGCTCAAGTGGGCACATCTGAATTCACTGGAAGGCTGCTGCTTACGCCTGCGCAAGAAAAGTCGCTCGCAAGTCACAGCTACATCTACTTTCCGACTGAAACCAATGAGGAACAAAGTCGTTAAATGAATCAGTTGACTTATGTGTTTAAGTCTATTTAAGGACAAGTCATATTAGAATCCTAAGCAGAAACGATTTTCCATACTTTCGTGATCGTCCAATTTGCTGCATGAGTTACCAAGGTGCTTCACAGAGTTGTATGCATCTTAATCGTAAGCAATAGGAAGTACCAGAAGTTTCGCTATCTCTTGCCTAAAATGAACCCTGTAAATTCAACTCGACTCGGATGATATGTTTTGCTTTGTCCATTTATCAGAACTTATAAACGACACATTGTTATTATTTTAATAATTGAACGTAATGTTTTCTGTCTTGTTTATAATTTATAAAGCAATGAGGGGGAAATCTTGTTCGCATGAGTGGAAACCGTAATGTTTTAAGAATTGCCTTCATCAGAACTTATGCTTAAGCAATGGAAAGAGCCCTCCATACCAAGAAAAACATGGTCTGAATCTTAGTGGCCAAACGTAAATGTAATAAAATAAAAATATAAATAAAGTAAAACAATACCTAATAGAAGAAGTGAATATATTCTACCTTTTCTCGAAATGGCTCGATCTGACTCACCTACGGGACTATTCTCCAATATTCACATATTGGAAAGTTAAGCTACCTCAGGGAACTTTGTGCTTTTGGATTTCACACTCGTTATATGCCATTGTGCATAGACGATTGTTGTTGCTATTATTACTGTTATTGCTACCGCGCCGCTTCTTGCTATCATGGTAAGTTGACTCGGTGTTTGACGCATGTCCTATACACGAATGATGCATTATAACAATGGTGAGAATGTCATTCTCTATTGTCGCATTGATGCATTCAATGCATCCTGATACCGTCACATAGAATCATCGAGCCATGGTTGCCCTCTCACTGGCTGACAAAGAGCGAAAAAGGATTATCTTGGAAGGGTTTTCTTCCAGTTGGTGGGAGCTCCAGCGGGGTCATGCCATGCTCGGACGGTGGATGAGAATTTTATGGCTACGGAGCAGTAAACAGACACAGGATTCCTGTGCTGTCCTTGGTAGATCGGGTGGTAAACCTGGACTGACGTCAGGGATTCGCCCTTCATTTGCGGTCTAGGGCATGATACCGGGGTGGAACTAAAACCTAATAGGCATTTCGCTTCGTTGAGCCCCTTGTCAGCACTTCGCGGAAAAGTGATTTTTCCGATGTTGAGCTTTGCGTAGCACGGAGATAAGACAAGCGTAAATATGGATGCGGGTGGATCATACGAATTAATGATGAGAAATGTGAATTTGGTTTTTAGGCTTTTTGCACCATCAAATCTCATTCCACTACTATAGCATTCTCAAACATTCCCGGGGTTCTAGATATTTAACCAAGAATATATGGATGAGGGTATTCCTAGATACATATATTAGATACATACGCCCACTTATATCATTGAATAAAAGCAAATTCCTACTGTCAACGATATGATGGAGATGATGTAATCTCAAATAACAGCACATGCCGAGGTTCTGTTGGACATTCTATTGATGTTCACGTCTATGGAGGCGAAACGGTACTAGGTGAAGGTGCCACAATGAAGAACCTGTTTGGAGGTAATTGGTTCGAACATTCGACGCACAATGTCGAATTTCAATCTTTGGTGCCGTACGTTCACCAGTGAGCCCAGCCATATCATATCTGCTGAGTTACAACCAAAAAAGCTCGTCTATTGTTGTTGTTGTTGTGGCGAAAAAGCGAATGATCTTTTTGGGTGAGGATCGTTGTCCACAATATTGTGCGTGCGTATGTATTAGGTAGTAATCACATTTGATATTAGCAACCAATGATATAAATTATTACAATGATTACAAATTCGCAAATGAAGATTTTAATAAGACACTTTTCTGATATCTGCCTTAGGCAATAGCTCTAAGTTAGCTGTTACCAAAATAAAGGGAAAACCTATCCAGCGTTGATCCCTTCACTGATTGAGTCCTCAGGTCAAAGCGAAGCTTGTGAAGGATAACAATGCGAGAACTCGTTGTTGTTGTTGTTGTTTCCCTACCTGTGTCATAGATCTTCTTTAGGAGGAGGCTTCTAGGAGCCAAGTTCAAGTATCGTAGATATCCAATGCCGTCGGCGGGTATGGCGTAGTGGGTAAGGGAGGCAGCCCCAGAAACATAGCGAGTTATGTGGAGTCGGAGGTTCCAATCTGAGTGGAGTCGTATGTACCTTTATGGGCAGTATCTCCGCAATAAAATTTGACAAATAATAGTGGCAACCACTGTGTGGTCTGCGGCACAGCAACCACTGTCCGGAAAGGAAGGTATCGTGACCACTCCCTCCCTGTACGTATAGTGAACCCTGAGTTAGACATACACGGGGCTTTCTACAGACACACAATATTTACCACAATAGTCGGTTACGTACGGTGAGTGGACAGGTAGAGGAAGTCTGGGGTGAGCTGAGAGTCAGCAAACCACGTCATGTCCGTATGGTGACGAGTATGTGTAGTGCTTGTGGCTGGGATTCTACATATCTGACCGCCATTACTGAAGGGCGATACCGGGAAGGGTGGTGCTCTTGAACATCGGCAATAGTTCTAGAAGAGAAGGGGGGCGGTCTCGGCTTTAGCATCCATTACCATAGCAACTCCCATTTAAACAAACAAAGAAAAATAGCTAGCCGATGTTGTGTTGTAGATCCATATTTCTCTTTCTGTAGATCCATATTTATAAATAGCCGAAACGTAAATATATATATATATATATATATATATATGGCAAAACTCTCGAAAATATCGAAAGCGATGTCGATTATGTTATTCGTGAGGTGGCTTTGTCTGACGGAAAGCACGATGGCAAAACCTTTCTACGAAAATTCAGTTTCCCTTATAAAATGTTTACGAACTGATTCTCGAGTCGTCCACTTAAACGTAATAGACGATGTGTACAACAATCGAGAAAAAACGAATTCTCCCAAAGACACAAACCTAAAAGCAATGTTTTCAATAAACCCTCACGCTAGAGAGGTATTGTTGACCGTGAGCACCAAGCTAATGTAAGTGATCGCGTACAGTGGAGTCGACACGAACCAAACACCGATCCTCCGGCGGCGGACTAATATCAGGAGAAATATAAGAAGTGCATCGAGTAGCAATCGACCCCTATCGACCTCAGTGGCGATATTTGATTTGATACCGATTTTGTTTAGCTTATTTACGACGTGAGCGAAACAAGTGAAGATATAACTTGATTGATTTTGAGTCGAATTCTGGTTGTTAGATCGAATCCTGTTTCTAGTTGATTCAACGGTGATGAGACTGATTACGCTTATCGATATTTCCACGTTGTTTGGCGAAGTCGTTATCCGAGAACAGAATTTGTGCTAGGAATCATTCGAATGGAATAAGGACCATATACTGAATGAGTTCGCTCAGGTGCTGTGGTTAGAGAAAAAATATCATCATGGTCCATAAACAAAGCTTGCTTGCATTTATGAACGAGGAGATTTCTAGACAAGTGCTCAGGGGACAATTTGAGAGATTATACAATGTGACAAACTCGTTAATCGTTTTCGTGAATTATTATCTATTGGCTTCTGTGTAGGGTAACTGTTGCTGCCAATTTTACTTTTTTTTCTGTTTTTCCTGCCATACTCTTTTTTTTCTCTTTTTCCTGCCACGGTTATATTTATACATGTAACACTAGTATGTTAATATTGTCTCGGAGTGAAATCCGCAAATCCGACTCAGATCGCGGATGTGATTGTGTGAATCGACGAGCCGCACAATACAGGTATTGGCACCACATCATTCGGTATTTGATGTCTTCTAACAGGAATCACATTTAATAGCCTTAAACGGAATATTTACTATTCGTGTCGATGAAAGCTGCTAAGTGCCCATGCCACACTAATCGATCCGCGATAAAAGCCTCGTCTAGCAAACATGTGGAATTAGCCGCGCATGTATCCATTACCTGTCGCCGTAGAAGACAGTGGCTGTCAGTTGAGCTGTCAAAAAAACGGAACACAAATTATTAGACATGAGCCCAAGATCGCCCCCTAAACGAATACGACTGATATCGACCCAGGTGAAAATCGCAGGTCGCTGCTGCTCACGACGCTCTCGGTTCATTGACTAATTGATATACACCTCCAATTTGTGGCAGATACCTATGATGCTAATAATTATAGGTGTGTCATAATGACGTTCGTAATATTGTTATTCGTCGTTAACGTCATCTGTGTACAGTGGTTATAAGCAAGCAAAATTGGCATGTCATAGCAGCGTTACGGAGCAATCGAGAATTTTCTGTGTATTCTACTGAAGTGTGGCTGTCCATCATCAATCGACAGCAGAATTTGCTTACGATCTGCGCTGAAGTATGGGCAAATCATGTCACTCGGGAAAAAAAAAAAGAATATATATATATATATACATATGAATATCCCTGCAATTACGATATCGAAAATATATGCCCGAGTAATCTGTCTGCTTTGTTTATCGTCTGCGACTCGTATTTATCCACACATCATTACGATGCTTCAGTTTCGAGCAATCTCGCTGACTGCAGCTGGATCCGGTGAGACTTGGGGGCTGCAACTCACCAATGGAGCGACGGCTAAATTCGCGAGACTATATTTCGAGGCTCGATTTTCTATATAAACATATATACAGTCAGTAGCTTTCATCCGATTTAGCGGCAATGTCTATGGCGAGTAATGTGAGATCGTATCTGTTGGGGATACGTTGCCACGGTAGGGAAGGAGCCAATCAACCAGTCAATTTGTGTTGTTTGCAGTTTTATCCGAGACTGCACTTCGAACATACAGTATATCCGTAAGGAGGGAAATATACAAGAGAAACGTCCAGGTTCGGCTCTGAATAGGATTGATATTCTCACGAACAGCTCCTCCACAGTGCAGTATCATCGTTATTACTATATATATATATATATATATATATATATATATATATATATATATATATAGTAATAACGATGATACTGCACTGTGGAGGGGCTGTTCGTGAGAATATCAATCCTACGTTCTTTACATTTGAGCACTGAAACTGAAATGTGTAGCTATATGCGCTAATTTCGTGCATCCGAAATCGCTCTCACATTTTCTGTGAAATCGATTGCATCATGGAATCGAAGCAATCGAAGCATTGACAATAATATATATATATATATTTCTTAGAAGGGAACTTCGCGTCGTGACATGGGAACGTGCACGGAGCAGACCGTACACACGTGCGGAGACTTTTCACGCATAAAATAAGATTATGCGTTGTGGTGACGCCGTCTGCCTGCGTCAAATATAGTAATAAAAAGCTACCAAATTTAAAACTTGCAATTAATCACAATTTGAATCTGGGTAGCTGTTTGAATAATTGTAGACGGCACAAAGGCGGCCTCATACTTATTACTAGAAAGTGAATATTATTTAAGTTACCACAGGCGTACTTTTCATTTTCAAGAGGAGTAAATTTTCTTTAAACTCACGAACACAACTAGAGACGTTCCAATCTCTACCGAAAATGGGCCGACCCAGTACAGGCTAAACCCCTCTGCCTACTGAAACCACCCTCTGCTGAGAATCTATGCATCTCTGCCCCGGACTCGGATTTCAATTTGGCCTACTGTTAATTTGCTCGGATCTGCGTCACGTCGGAATGTTTTAACTTTTATGATTGATGAACTTTGTTATGATTACATTCGATGGATATGTGTAGGCTTAAAGAGACGACTTCTGGCAATGCATATCGAAATACAGGTTAACTTCGAAGTATTTTATCGCGAGCTTCAAATGTGGCATTTTTTTACAATTTTATTTTTTTTATTGTTCAGATTCTTTGCGATATTTATATTCTACGTATTTCTACCAAATCGAACGAAATTCTCGAACTAATATAAAACAATCAGATGTTTTTCGAAGCCTGCAAGATTTGTAGTCAAAGATCGAATACAATGAGATCTCCAGAACACAATCCAGTTTTAGGATTTAGTTTGTTTTTCGAATTCACCACACAATCTCACACATTGGCAACTAGTCCCAAAGATACTTCTCACTCAAATGAATATTTTAATAATTCTATGCGCACTTCTAAAGCTATTAAACGTATGCATTTTGTGGCGACCGCACGCCTCAAGATGATTGTGGCAAAAGACCATAGGCAACTCTTATAAACGAAGTGAACCAAAAATACTGAAGGCCATTCGAATTATTATTACAACATATTAACTTTAGAAAAATAGCGTGAACACATAGCTGGGCAAGAACTGCATAGCATCGATCGAATGAAAGGTGTTCTGCGAACTCTACGACAGTGTCCAGATCGTAACAACAGTGGCACTTACGGTAATTCGAGCCTCACCGCACGTGCTTTTTTTTTTGTCTAATAAACATGCGTGTGCATCGTCATTGGGAATCTCCCCGGGCATAGCTATGCGGCGTGTTAATACGTTGCTGGGGTACAATAGAGATTTGAGCTCATCATTTATTTATCGGCAATCAGCGATTGAAATTGACCTGCACTGGTCCATTGCAACGCGGTGTATCCAGAACTCGAAGTGTTCCGAAGTGGGAACAATATAGTTGAGGACTCAAGAGCACGTGATTTCAAATACGAACAGAGGAACGAGAGGAAGGAAATGTCTGCAGATCTACAAAAATATCACAGTTCCAAGTAAAAAGCGCTTATGTGAAAAAAAAATTCTCAAATACATTGAACAGAGAATAATAATAATAACAATATGGGACAGAACAACCAAAAAATATTTAGAATACCTATAGAATACATAGCTTTACCTTTACCTTTACATAGTCTTGCATAATGTCATCACTTTGTGAGGACTCTCACGTGAAAAGCTACAGCAAGTAGGTATATGCAGCTTAAAAATGTTATGACGTATAATTTGAAATATACACTCAGTGAGAGATTAATTACCCTGTGTCATACCGAAATTTACTTAAAATGCATATAAAGACGCAGATATCTGGCCGAAATTGAAACCGACTTTTTCATATTTATGTCCTTTCGACCAGTAGCAGTGATTAATGTAGTTAACAATAGTATTAATTAAACTGCCAGTCAGCTCTCGGTGAATCAAATAACAAATAAGTGGGCCCCGGCCATATAAAGCCGAGACAAAAACGACACAAAAGAGTCACAGATACATTGTGCGAAATACATAGCACGCTCGTATTAACAGAAAGGCTCTCGACAAGAGTTCAAAGAAAAAGTCAGCGGAAAACAACAGCGGTAGCGTCACACTGGAATAGAAGAGGTAGCTGTTAGGGTAGACTGCTAAGTAGACACTATTTCGATCGGCTCAGCTGGCCGCGGATGTGCCAGACAAGGCTAACGAGCTGGGACGCCTCCAAACGAGTCCGTATCAGGCCAGACACGAGACGAGTTGCTTGGGAACATGCCTCTCCCCCGATCAGGACAGTGAGCGATCAATTCCGAAACGCAAATCCCTGATCGATTCTAAATGCCGTACAGTAGCCGGAACATCGGAGTCAAGCATCGAACAGACGATGCCGCCGGTTAGAATGCGTCGTCATACGATCCATGCTCTCAATGTACCCAACAACTCCCACGTTACACGACTCATATCGTTATCCATATATATGCTAGCCTCGATTGCTCCGAATCATCGCTGCCCGAACCATCCCAGTGCTCGTGGCCAGTCGCGGCATTGATGTGGCAGACTTTTTGTGGGTTGGATATTGTTGTTCCAAATTAAGCGCCATACCGACCTATGTACAGTAACGATAGTACGAGTCTAAGCAAAAACGTCGCTCGTCCGCTGTTGAGCGTATTCCGCTGGGTCAGAAAAACCCTAAAGTGGAGCTGGAAAAACCCCCCGAAGTATTGTGTGCGGCTCATCAACGTGACGCTCCTAAAATAGCAAAATAGCTCAATTTAAAAACGAACTGCAAAAGCGGTGTGCTACATATTCGTTGCCAACGTCAATAAGATCCTGTGGTGATACGATCAGGGAGTTTGCTAACTGTAATTAAAATTATGGACGAAAGACTTCTCGAAAGTTGATTGCTGTGAAAGAAATAGGAAAACTGTGCCATGACATAGAGTTTGTCATGCCACACTTTTTGTGGCGTGACAAAGAGTTGGACCACGAGTTTCTCTCTCTCTTTTTTCGCCGGTAGGATAGAATCAAAAGCACGATTTAACCGATTATATTACCAGCACTGCGTGAGCTTAATGACAGCACTGCGTGGTGTCGAGAATAAACTTTATGGCGAACTATAGGAGGGTCACTTCGGAGCGACTTTTTTGACATTTAAAGAAACATCGCTTTTTTTAAATTATGATATTTATCTAAATGTAGATGCCAAAGAGTATTGTATGGATAAGGACGATCATTGGTATACAAAGGAATTGTCGTATTTCTAGGAGATCCTACCTGAGAGGAATCTAGAGTGACTAAGTCTTACTTTGCTGTATTTGATCAAATTCGGACAGTGGTTAGTATATAGCGAAGTCGTGTGTGTGATGGTATTGATATTTTGCAGAAAGACTCAAGTACTGAACAAAATTGCATTCCAACGGTGTCATCGACTACCGGCCGAAACTTCCGTAGAGTTGCAATGATCGTAATATCTGAGAGCGGAGCGTCAGTTTCAAGAGTAGCCGGTGCCAATGCCCGCTCAGAAAATACCACTATAGCTACGCAGACCAAGTCAGACGAAACAGAATTGCGTCTTGCCTTCAATTAGAAGAGAAGCCAAGGAGGGAGCGCTATTGACGATAATTTTTAACTAATATATACCATGGCTTCTGTATAGTGCCAGTAGTATATATATGTGCGTGGCTAAGCGACATGAGCAGTCAATCAATAGACAGCTGACGTACGGAAGAGGTAGAGACACACACCAAAGACGTGTCCGTGCATAGTCACCCATTACGCGTTGCTAACACGTGGTCACGCATACATCGGGTGGCGCCTGCTTGTAACTTTATAATTCAGTCTAGACAAAATGAGCAGACTCACTGTAGACACTAGTTTAACGCAAAATGGTTAATGGCACGCTAGGCGTTCATGCATGAGGAGCTATTTTATTGATGATTAGTTTGGTCTTAAGAATGCTTCTTTAAAAACGGGTTTAAAACGGATCGTCTATACATGTACATATTATGCGTGGCATAGGTATGGGGGCCAGTATAACATCTGAATATAATATATACGTGTAAATATTGAGCCTAGTCCACCGTATGAGAGCGATATAACAGAAACAAGTCAAGAACCTCTGAGACGAATGCTATATATCAAACAGTACCTGTCTATCTACCACATTTTTTTAAAGAGGTTAAAGGTAAATCCTGTATGGACACCAGGCCTCACAACTAAGGTATTTGCCTGGTAGTGTGTAGACTAAACCCAGAACCGATTTTGACTTGGGACACTGACCGGGATTGTCAAAAGTACTACTTCAGTCAGTGCCTTGCAGGGACCGGCAGTTGATTCCAACCATGTCCTATCCCTCAGTTCCTCCTCTGGGACGAACCCTCCCGCCCAGCCACAGCGGGTGGGTTTCGGGCATTTTCCCTTCGGACCAGCTCAGCTATCCGCGCTCGTTCTAGCCTATCCTTCTCCTGAAGGATCCTTTCGGTTAGTGTGTTTCCTCTGTCCCACTTGTCTCTGGCCAGGCACATGTAGGAAACGAACTCTCGGGTCCCGTTCTGCGTGGCCCGTGTCAGTTTCTTGTCCGCGACCTCCTGCCGTATCTGCTCCGTGACTCCACATGCAGCCAGTGTGTAAAGAGGATCGTCCTCGACTCCTGCATCGCAAATCTCCCACATAGCTTAGTACAGCACACTGTAACGTAGCTGTATGTCTACTTATAGGGAGAAATTGAGACTTACAATCAAGGGATGAATCATAGAGATTCGCTAACCCGTTGTATCAGACTCGTGAATAATATCATCTGGCCATTTCACAGCGTACGGTGAGTCTTAGTGATGGTCATGGTGATTCGCGTTTCGACCGAGCAGTCACTCCAGATGATCGGCGGGAGTCAGTTTCTTGAGTGTGACCATGCTTCACTGCTTGAAGCCATTTACCTCCACTTGAAAGGTAGCTGACAATAGCTTTATAAAAATAGACTACAACAATGGCTACCCATGGGTATAAATTAGCTGAATGCGTTTTCATAGAGCTAGTTGCGTGTTCCAATTTTATTAACAATGTACAGATACAAACAAGGGCCAGGCGTTCTCTATATTCGCTCCAGCATTAATAAGGCAATATCCCGTAGATGCAAATGATTGAAATTGTCAACCTCAGCAAGAACTATCTGTATTCGTGCGCAGTCGTCTTGCCTACTTCTGCCAAAGTCTGCTCCTGTGGAAGTTTTGTAATAACCTACGAACAGTTTGCGAGGGATGCTTTCGCCCGGCACGTGTCAGATATCAAAGCGCACAACATCTCCAAAGGCATAGAGGTTCAAGCTCGGAAAAGATAACACAGCTCACCTCGTGTCTATCAAAAAGTAAGAAAATCTTCGCCCTTGGCTCTGAATGCCACACGGGTCCCTGAATGCCACACGGGTCACGTCCCATAGATGAAATATCCTGCAGAGGAGGGTGGCGACAGAGTATTGACGATACATACATCGCGTTTCTCATAAACCCGAAAAAGCAGTCGTTTTAATTAAAGTGATCATGAAAGTTAGCTTCGCGTCTTGTTCGCATTTTCCATCATTATTAATTGTCCTTCGGGCGAGTTCCGCTATCTCACAATAAGTGGCGTCCACTTCGCTGCCACAACAGACGCGAGAAAGTGGACAAAAGGTAAAGTGTGAAAATTCGACGCCTTTAGCAGATGTTTGGCGCAAATTTCTGCATCGCTTAATAAGACAACCTCGACGGGCACTGTGATTAAACAGTTAATCCCAACCTGTACGTTTGGTTATGTTCTCGTTAACTGCGTTTAGGGTGAAAGTACCAAGATACACCCCTTCAACTGGCTCTCTCCAACCACCAAAGTAGAGACTAGCCGTGATTTAGGCACTGTTTGCAAGTCCTCCTCTCTTGAACTTTGAAAAACCACGTTAGTGAAATGATATCCATCGTCGTATTCTGTCTACCATAGTATTATATTATTTGTTATTTTTTTTGTTATTAAGGAAGGAGTAATTCTACGCGATTCTATACAATAGTCTAGCTGTACCGAAGTTTTGATATTATTCAGAGACGTGGCAATCACACCTTGAATGACACATTGATGCGCCGGACCCATTGGTGCGGCATTTGTTCGTATGACTAGTGCTGTTTTATTAACGCCGACAAGTGAATTGCACGAGGCAGCGGATCTTCGACTGTTTCGAAAACTGGAGAAGCATAATCTTGTCAGACCAATTTCTTATCTGCCGAAGAAACAGCCTACGCAGTGGAAGAACAGAAAATGCCAGTGAAGTGGCGCGCGCTGAGCGCGTTAACAACATCTTTGTCTGGAAGTTTGCACGATCGCTGAGAAGGAGAGCTAAGTACAAATAGTAATAAAAATTAATAGTAACAGGGATCAGAATGAAAGGTAATCATAATTTCATAAATTTCCTCACCTTCATATTGTACTGGTGTAATACATGTGCCTTGAACAGCTCTCCCTTGGCTGGAAATAAACGAGTCTTTGTTCTGTGTTGTACTATTGTAAAACGAGCGCACCTCACTCAGGCGCCATAGGCATTAGTATAAATAAGCGAGTCAATACAACTAATAGTTTGCTTTTGCGCATAATAGACAGCGATAGCTGCATGTTTTGCTGCCGCCGAAACTCCCGTAGCCATATCTAACTAAACTTTTTTGGCCTGACTCTCAGCCAACATTTAACGTCCACGGTACCGGTTTCGCATTTCTTCGTAAGACGGACAACCCCTTGAAATGTAAATGTGCAACGGTGGGGATCGAGCCCGTGCACCTACGTGTCTCTCCTGCAATTGCGCAGGCATTTATATACATTGCACAACACAGTATTTATTTTTATACTGTATTGTGCAATGTATATAAATGCAAGTGTTGCCTTATGGTACTTTGCTGTATGACCGACTTGGTGACGAAAGCCGTGAGCACAACAAAGCAGTGACCAACTACATGGCGAGTATCTCTGCACGGATCCTTCTACCTTGTCGTCATCGTTACTGTGCTATCGTCCAATGTCACGCGAGATCCTAACCAGGCTTAATGAAATGAACCCTTGAGTAGAGTTCTGTTCGGTAGAGAGAGACTGTTTGTTTATTTACAGTTCCCATTTCCCCTATAGGGTACAGCGTCACTCTGTGGCACTCCCGTCATCTGGTCGCTCGCAGCGACTCCAATGTTCTACTAATATGATATTCTATTCTATCTACTACATTCTTCTTTCCATTATTACATCCTGTCAGAACCGTTACTACATTATCACCAAATCGTTGCGGTTGTCTCTTAATTCTACTCTATCTTCTTGTTTCCTCGAGTTCATTTTGTCACCGTCCTCCTATTGAAATCCCCTCTATCATTTCTTCCGATCCGATTTTCTGATACCTCCTTCATCCTCGCTGTCTCTAGCTGACCAGAAATTTCTCTCATTGTTTCTGTCGTCCATTCCAGCACATCATTCCTCGAGATCCCTCTCCTGCTTCTCTTACCCACAGCACCGGCGTTGGCAATGTATCGCCCTCCCATACTGTTTGCCTCAACTAATTAATTCTTGAGCGACACGGACCCTCCCTACAATATGTACGTGTCGCATATTTTTGCCACCGGCATTGATGTGTCGTACGCGGGTTCTCCATTCTTGTGTTGTGGTTCTTCGCTCGAGCCCGAGATCCCAAAGGAAATTGTTTCTCTCCGACTTCTCGTCAGCTTTCAGCGCGTTCGTTCTGGAGTGATTGTCGTTGCTCTGTCCTCTTGGCTTGGCTATGGTATTTTTTTTGTGGATTCTTGTAGCTGTTTATTGCCTATTGTAGAACGGAGTACGCTTGTGTTCTACCCCGAATTCTGTCGGCAGCCCTTGGAATTCTCGACTAGTGAATTGTGTCCCGCTGTCGGTTGTGATTTCTACTCATTTTGATTGATTTTTAAATATCATAGATCACACATATAGAGGCATAAGTATATACAGAAATATAATGTAATGATTCAGTCATTCTATTTATTCTTTATATAAAATGCATTAAAATGCGACCAACTAGCCGAGCAAACGTTGATTACCAATAGGACATATCATTGTGTTCGTGTTCGAGTTGTTCAAATTCAAAACCAAGTCGTTTCTGGTTGTGCGCTTGAACTAATCGAAGCAAAAAAAAACCCGGTGGATATCGAAAATTGCATTATATTATACGCTAATCGAGTTAGCTATGCTCCGTCGATATTGATTAATAATTAGTAACGCGTACCGCAAGATGCATTTATGGTTCCTATGGCCAAACATGGGAAGCAAAAATGCATGGTCTCTGGTGGTGTCGATGGGTTTGAGGGAAATTTTCTCTTCTCAAAAAAGAAAGGCTCCCATGGAGCATGCCTTTTGTATGTAGTGCAATACCTGGGAAAAGATGCTTGATCCGTATCTGACTGGCTTATTTGAAGCTTACCTGAAAGCGTCTCGACATTTTTTTTGGTTATGTAAGGTTCCATTTCAATACTTCATAATGAGACCTTCGTTACAACCACTTCTGAGACCACGATCAGAAGATTTGTCAGAATATATTTGTGGACATATGTTGAACAGCTTCATTGTCTACTCTACAAGAATAGATGTTTAGACTTGATATTTTGTTGTTAGACAACCGACTATAGCTACTTATCATATGTATTGTGCTGCGTAAGCTCTCATATGGCACATATTGAGGTTTGTCTAATTCAAATACGTACACCATATATTTGAAGCATAGGGCACCATTTTGGGTGTTGGAGAAATTCTGTGCATATGTACCGTTCTGCTTGGGTGGCCTCTCCTTTCATTGGTCCACTACTTAGCTACCACCATCGCCACCGACAGCATTTGGAAATTATGATATTAATTGACTTGGAAACTATAATATTATACTTGACGTTCCCATGACAGCTGTCCTCGCTTCTCCGTCTTATGGAGGATCTGGAAGGGAAAGAACGAGGCCATGCTTTGCCTGACAGTGCTGCGAACGATTTGTATCGCCGTACGCAGTATGTCTAGGGAAACATTGTCTGTCTCGATAGTACCTTTTTTGTATCAGGAAGCTTCTTCCTTGTTGTCTTCGAGAAGTCCTTCGAAAGAAGGACTTACACTTTGTGCAAAGCCGCGGGAATAAATCTTTTCTGCCGTGCTGAAGAACAGCGCATATTTCTATTGGAGTTAGAACTTATGCTCTTGGAGGCCCAAATAGCGTTAGACCCAAGTTACTCGCTTCTTACAGAAAACAGCTACACGTAGACTAACAGATTCTAAATACAACCACTATATATATATATATATATATATATATATATATATATATATATATATATATATATATATATATATATGGCATATATATATGGCACCTTGGCAAACATGAATAATCAATACATTTCTCCCTTCTGTGGAACGTTAAATGAGGCTCAACGGTTAGGATTCTACAACATATACTGGCAGTCAACATCTTCTACCGGACTATTTTGAATTGCATATTAAATGCAATCTTGGAAATATTAATACTTGCAATTTATTCAAACATACAGTAGTTCGGAATTTCTGGGGACTATGGGGGGGGGGGGTGAGGACGACAATGTCCCGAGGAAGGCGATGGCATTGCCTCTCTGCACAGCGAGGGACAGGCGCTGCAGGAACACTCTTGGAAAACTTCCGCTAAAGGTCCTCAACATGTAGGTATTATTATGGTGGTTCACAAAACGGCATTTCTAGGCTATCAGATATCATCATTGAGGTTATTATGTTACGGTTATCTGCGCCGATATATCGAGTTGAATATTCTATGCATGTGACAACCAAAATAGTCTTCATGCACACGCCGACTCAATACGCTGACTAAATATATTGATCACTTAAGTATTTCTAAAGTATCGATGAAAATATGTTATCTTTTTCCTTGTTGTTGGTAGAGTATAAGGTCTTTTATAACGCGCATGTCTTGCACTTATCTGCGCAAAACACACCATAGTCAAACGCTCAACCGCCTATCTAGGTCACCTGTCCTAGAACCGTTTTAGGCAGCTCTATGAAGAACTCATAATGCACAGCTGTCCGTCTTCTCAGCTGTCCTTCCTCTCTCTGTAACAGCTAATAGTTGCTAAAAAAGATACTACGTTTTGCCTTTGTCTACGAGCCGATATATGCCGATTTCTTCATTCGCGCTCTCTGTTTAGAAACTGAAAGGTTTACAATGCTATCCTGTGCCTTCAAGGTGTCACCGCGGCATTCGATCGTAAGTATCAAAGAATCTAAACCTGTGTTGGTACAGTGAAGAATTGACACAACCCAATTCAGGAATAATAACCTTCATTCTTTAGTCGGCTTGAGCGGACCGATTTTAAATGGCAAATTTTACATTCCTATCCGTGCTAAGTCATCGATCGTCAGTGATCGATTATGACCTTGTTGTCGCCGTGAAGTCGGCCGAGAGGCGGAGAGGTGGAGATGAACGACAGGTCCTATACCCTCGGACGACGTTATGTACAATATGTTACCCATTGAATTAAATTCCGTTCGTACGATTTAACATACTCATTGAATATTATGCGAAGATCGGTAACTTGCAAATTGAGCTCTGGTCTCTGTATAGATACAAACGGTGCCGCTTTCGCACGGGAGTGCTCCCTGGCAACTACGAACAGTTGGTCCAACGATAAAAGGTCGTGAACCTGGATCCCTAATTCAACGGCCCAACGATAAAAGGTCGTGAATTGATCATCTACAATTTGCAAAACAAACATGAACCGCTTAATCTGTGAACTGACTGCAAAATTGCCCTCAAGAGATGTTTACGTTGATGAGTCCCGTATGCGTTCTCGTAGGGTGTTCAAAAGGGATGTTGTGCCCAATGAGTTACAGACAGGTTTCTATTTTAAGAACATTTTTGGGATGATACTGAAATTATTGATTATATCACTATTGATTTATTTAAAGGCAAACATGTGTCAACGCTTGATAAAGTAAGATCGAATATATAAATCGATTGTCGAAAAGTGTTGTCCGTATGTAGCCGATCCGATTCGAATAATACACTTTTCTGTAATGACTGAATGGACGAACGCTACCAGTAATGTTATTTGAGAGAAACAAGTCTGGTTTGAGCACAACAGCTACGGTTGGTGAATATTGTTATATTTTTTCCACATTTTCTGCGAATTTCAGACGCATGCCCTCTCTAGACGTATCGCCCAAGCAAATCTGAGCTATAACTAAACACGCATGCAGCTTGGCACATGACGGCGATGAACTACTTCTCCAGGAAGAACGACCTTCGTAACTTGAGTGCGTAATGGGTTACAAAGGATTCTAGCTTGTAATCTCAGAGGTCAGCCTTGTTGGCTTTATTTCGTGCTCAAAAAACTTGGTGGTCGACAAACATGACACTTTTACAAGCTTGAATTGAACTTTTCGAGTCTAAAAATCATGAAGAATGATGTAGTCGCTACGGAACCCCTTCTATGACATGCTCTGCCGTACTCTGTACAAGTCCATTAGAACAGCTAGTAAAATCCTTAACCAGCAATGCTGCGTGTCTACAGGATGATTTCAATATTGTCATTTTTCGGCATTGTGCAGTCTTCAAGTGTCGAGTTCCTCGAAGGTTTCCAACGAGGCCGTACGATCAATACGGTATTGATCGTCGACAATTTTAGAAGCAATTTTTTGGCCAATAGACAGACAAACATCCCAGTCATCACAGGGAGTAAACATCAGACGGATATCGGACAAACATCACGACCGTACGTTTCTACCTAAACCCGTGACCATGGAAGTCAATCTAGCTTGCAACTCTCATCTGCACATAGGCAAGGCCAATGTGGTGGATGGAAAACGGATACATTGAGCGAATGTACCCAGCTGAACGCGATGTGTATTTGTCGCACGGCGGTATTACGGGCATGCTGAATGCGCACACGCACCAAGCGGCCCAACAATCAACCAGGACTGGTGTGGGACTCTCCAACCTGTACTCCTGAATTTTACACCGAGTACTTCACTAGCAAACTTCATAGATATAGGCTATTAAGTCTTTCGTAGTTCAAAATTGTACTGGGTAAAATTGTGCGTGTACCGCGAAAATGCAAGTTACATCGTTATAAGGTCAGTTGCGTCCGTATTCGACTAAATGTGGCATAAATCAAAATGTCCTTTTAGGTCGTTGCTTCCTCAGATATACGTTCATTTCATAGAAAAAAAAAACAAGTATGTGTCTCATTTCCAAGAATCAGAGTAGTTTCTCACGTTGGCTAGACTATATATTTCTTGCGCAACCTATTAAATCGTTCCTCGTTTATGCCGTTGCGTGTTTGCAGGTTAAAATCGACCCCGTCCGTTTATCCGCTGGTACCGGCGATTTGCCATGACATGGAATCGAGAGGCAAGTAAAGCGAAAACTCGTAATCATAATTCAACATAGAGTACTTCAACTCTAGGTTATATCTTCCTTACGATCGTAGAGACAAAGGCCCTGAACGCTTGGAGCCTCATCGAAACAGGGGTATTAATATTAGGTAGAAGCGGCGAACATCCGTGGATTTCTTGACACACTTGATCTTTGATAAGCACATAAACAAACAGGCATAGATAGACAGACCGCTGCTAACTACGAGATACTCTCAGACAAAAGAAAACCAATAAATAGATACAATTCCTGCCAAAAACAAGTCTCGCTCCGAAATTTGCCAGAATAACCTTAAGTGCTTATTTCTGTTCAACAGCAGGGGCTCCTTCGTTTGCGCTATAGAATACGTCGGTACCCCAGTATGACCGTTACGGTTTCAAGCGAGAAACACGATTCGGTAGAACGTTTGGTATTCAAATATAATAGATAAACCAATATCCTATGGGGTCCATTTGGCCGACGAGTAAGAACCAGCTGTGTGAGTGTTACTACGACTTGAGCGCACTTCCGTTGTGGTTGTCGTCGTTGTTGTAGCTAATGTACTTTGTCTGTTCGTTGAGCGGGATATTCTGCGCTGTTCATGCTTCATGGACTCTGTTTAATGTAGCCAGTATCCGAATGATCTGTTCTGGCATCAACCAAATCATATGCAATATTTTAAAACATCATTTGATAGGTCTCTACTTCTCTCTTGTGGACAGCAGCCTGCATCATCTCTCTCTATCCGTCGATACTGAGCTTACCGCGTACAACTAAACGGACTGAATCGACCCATGTCCGTCCACCGAAGCCAGACAAAACGAACAAGCACAAGGGGCTGTTTAAGAGAGGCCGACGATCCTGTTCATCTTTTCACCATTTTCAATCAATCGCCTGGTTACTTATTGCGCTTCAGCGATTTGATGCGCGCGATTGAGACGACACAGCAGAGATATTAGCAACATCCGGTGGTTGCACGTGCTGGCTGCGCGAAGCTTCCCCGTCTGCTCATGTGCATCCGTACCGAGAAATAAACAGCGAAGAGCAAAGTGAAGACTGAACGGGGGCGATAGACACTAAAATGAAGACCTTCTATGTTATGAGAGATCTTATCCCACGTTAATTTCCCAGTCGAGACGATGCTCTAGCCTAAGCGGACTTCAGTTGACGACAGCCAGCAGCGAATCGGGCGACTTCGCGCGTCTCAGCTATACGACTGACTTCGTGCCAATTGTGGCTACGGCGAAATTGCTACTGATTCATATATTCTAGATAGAGAGGCGGAGTGACAACACAACATGAATGTGTCTCCTGGACAAAGATCCAGAAGAAGATAGAAATTATCGGATCGGGACGATCAGACGGATCGGCTCAAAGACGAAGATCGTTGATGGAGTGATGATGCAGCAGATGATGCGCTTCTGTTAACTCTGACACAGCTAACTAACATAACTCTGTACTATAATATTCTACATTATGCGCTGCGAAAAGCCAGGTATTACTATAATAATAATAATTATTATTATATGAATATAGATATATATATATATAACTAATATATATATAACTAATTGCTATGCTTCCACGCTTCGGAGTCGGCAAAATTCTAGTTGACTGGATCACTGATTTCCTTCGAAATAGAACCTTTCGAGTTCGAGTCAATGGACAGTATTCGGAAGAAACAAGCGTCACATCAGGGTGCCCTCAAGGAACCATTCTGGGACCCTTAATGTATATAATGTATATAAACTCTCTTACATATGCTCTCCCTCCCTCTGTATCTGTTAAAGTCTATGCTGACGATATTAAAATATACGCCCCCGTAGATACGCCTCAGCAGAGATCGGTGCTACAAAAAGCACTATACGATTTTTATGAATGGGCAGGGCAGCTAGATCTCATGCTTTCGATCGAGAAATGCGCCGTGCTGCATTTTGGACACCGAAATACTAAACAAAAGTACTCCATTGGTAGCATAGAACTTAAACCACAAAAATCTATTAGAGATCTAGGTATAATCACATCAACTAGTCTAAAATACTCTGAACATACTGCGGACGTTGCTCTTAACGCTAGTCAGCGAAGCAATTGGATAATGCGCATGTTCACAATTGCCGATCCAAATCTATACTGAGGAAGTACGCCGCACTCCAAGCAACGCACCTGTTTTCCCCCCTCGCCTTTGAGACCCTGGGCGGGCACGGCCCTCTCACGGCGAACTTCCTCGAGGGGGTCTACCACAGGTTGATCCGCGCCACCGGGGACAAGCGCGCTGGCTCTTTCCTCCTGCAGCGCCTGTCCCTCGCTGTGCAGAGAGGCAATGCCATCGCCTTCCTCGGGACGTTGTCGTCCTCACCCCCCCCCCCCCCCCACCCCCATAATCCCTAGAAATTCCGACCTATTGTAACGTTTAATATATTATAATAAATATATATTAATCTATACGTACTACTGTTCAGAACCTACGTCGAACCTGTGATAACCTATGCTGGGCCGGTCTGGCACCCAGGTCTCAAGAAAGATCAGGATCTTTTAACGAAAGTGTATAAAAAGTTTATAAGACGAGTGGCATATAAATGTAAATGTGACAAAGAGAACATAAATATTGTAGATGCCGTCCAGCGTCTTAACGCCCTAGATAAAGTCTTGCTTCAAAAAATGATGTTGAATCAACCGACGATGGCTGCAAAAATATTTGATATTGTCGAAACTACGACAAGATCCAGAAGGAATATACTCCCAAAATTTATAGCCACGAAAAAATGTGTAAATGATTTATTCCCCTGGAGACTATCACGCGCACATCACGGGCACGCAACGTGCCAAAATTGAAAATGCACATAAGCGAGACTTGTAGCAATTATATATTATACCTTTGAATAAAGTGTTTGTTATTATTATTATATATAGTGGGGTGGTTATGCTTGTAGTGTGCCTACAATACAGCGACAGGTGTCTCGTGTATTAAAATACAGACAATATGATACTATTAGGCTGTCCCTGTTTGTGTTTTGTCAAACGTGGAAGTAATATGTTTATGTTCAGCAATTCCGTGCCCGATAGGTCTGGTGCATGGTCATTCGATATGAAGGGTACAAAAAAGTTTTTTTTACAACACGCGACCCTGAACTCACCTGAGAGAACAGCATGGACATTTGGCCAGCATGGACGTTTATCCCGAGACAACACCAATACGATATGGTCATTGAGTTATTATTATTATTATTACTGTTATTATTACCCGAATATTTATGTAGACTAACTCAACTGATTGTTAAGTTGAGTGGTTTTTCCCGCCGCTTCCAGCGTACACCGTCGTTCTCGCATCATTATTGAAGTCATGTCGTCATAACGAAGTCGTGTGGAAGATTCTTAATGGGTAAAAATCACGCGAAAGCATGGTAACCAAACGCGAGTCAGGGCGGTATTGGAAATATTCGCCTGCGTTCGGCAATGTGGATCCACAGAAGGACCTATTTTAATGAGTCGGTTTATTATTTTGCATCAAAACTGATAGAACTAGGATTTTAGTGGCGCGGAACTGCTAACCGGCATAAATATATAGTATAAAAAGTAAAAAGAATATGATATTCTATTTTGAAGCTCTCTCAGGCCCTATATGAATAGGAGATAGCCAATAATTAATAGCAAGTATAATAATACTTGTTCAAATAATTTGTCCACCAGTGTACATTGGTGATGCAAAACTAACGATATATATATATATATATATATATATATATATATATATATATATATATATATATATATATATATATATATATATATATATATATACATAAATATATATGTATATATATGAATCTAAATGTTATAATCTGAGCTATTGGCCTCACGCCAAATTGAACAGAAACACTTCTTTTCCATTTATATTATAGACAAGATGGACAGTTGTCCTGATACCTTTCTTCCGTTCGATCCATATTCTCCGATGGCGCATTTCTCTATCCGTGACCACCTATCACAAATCTCTACGGATCTATATTATTATATGACACGGTTGACTACGATGACGACGTCCGAACATAGACAAGACCCGCCTGAGCATTTCGGTAAAGCATGAAAAACACATACCTCTGATCACAGGTGTCTTTTTTTTGGCGTCTCATGCCAAACGGCATGAATAGCCTTCAGACAGGAGGCGGCAGCCGACTCTTCTACAAATTCGCTT
>JABWDB010000101.1:0-132500 GCA_019614645.1 Stratiolaelaps scimitus | reverse complement strand
ATAACCCTTACCCAATGAATGAAAATCCAATTCCAAACGCTTCGATGAACGTACACAGGTTTTCTGACGTTTTCTGAGATTGTCGTATGTGAACTCATTGAGAGAATATACCCGAACCAGGTTGTGCAAGCTCATCCATCTTAAAACCTACGACCAACACCGAATTGAAATGTGTTTAATCCAACGATTCTCTCTAGAACCGTAAAATCAAACGTGTTGGCTATATTGGCTTGAGAAATTCATCTCCAACAAACAAACTTGGTGACGCTTGTGTGTCCCAAGAGCTATCGCAATACGTAAACATCACCTCAATAAAGAAAACATAATCTTTTTTTCTTTTGGAGAATTCCAAATCTACCGTTGGCTGGCAAGAGAGGTGGCGACCTCTGCGTGCTCATGTGCCTCAAGTAAACGGCACAATGAACATCTTTGAGTCGATCATCAGGCGTTAACTTTTGCGAGGGTCATCCTGAGGGGTGAATCTCGCGCGAACAGAATATGAGTGCTGTATTGATGTCTCCTCTTTGGCAACAACCATGTCCCGAGGAAAAATGGGTGAAATGACCTTTTAGTGAGCTCGCAAGCTTGTATCTCTCTGTGTGTTTCATGTGGCACGCACAAATATTACGAAATATTACGACACAAATGTTACGATTCCCAGAAAGCTGTCCTTCTTGATTTCCGCAACGGAAAAGGCTTCGCGCAGTTCGTATCGTGACACCAGCAGGAATACAGACAGCAATTGAAGTAACGTTCAATGTTATTATATGTGATTTTGATTCCATCGGCCACCGCTGCTTGAACAGCAACATAAGCATAGTCAAGGGAGGTGACCTTAGACCGTGCAGGTTAGAAAAAATTGTTCGTAGGGTGGACAACCGTCGATGACATGTATTCAATACAATATATATATATATATATATATATACTTTGCCTCCGGGAAATTTAGCTTTCCCCAGAAACGCAACCAGACAACGACGAGATCGCTCAGCCAATGCAAGATGTAAAGGGCTGCAAATCGAAAAGTTACAATGCTTCTGGGCAAAGCGGCTCATCGGAGGAGAATCACGACAATGTGTTGACGTCATCAGATGACCCGAATCCAATTCACAAAAGAGTCCTATATATATAGATATCAAAGCTTGCTTTTGGCTTTTCAATATATCCTCATGTCTGATGAGGGTCACGCGACGAAAGATCATGAAAATACTGAGACAATGACATGGCTCTACTGTCTAACGTATGTATCCACCGGACGATGAAGACAGACTGACAGCTTAAAGTCGAGAATCGAGGTCAATGCGAAGCATAACTGTACATGCTGTTAATGATTCGGCAGAAAATGTATTATATTTATATAATCATGGAAGGTCGTCTCGAATATGCGGAACAAAACTCCCGGAGGGAATTCTATCCTGCAGGTACAAATCGCTAGCACGCTCTGTATGCATACTACCTACTATCGAGCAGATTTCGCCGAACGCTCAAGTTCTAAATCGCCAAAGTTCCGTTCCATTAAAACTGTGGAAAGAGATCTGACAAGATCTGACAAGTTTCATTTACGCGAATCTTTTGCTTACCGCTCTGGGCTATACCCAAGTCTTCAGCGGCTCGAGTGTCATAACGATTGGACCCCGTTCGCCAATCGTTCGACGCCCTTCAACATGTTCAGCTTTGATCCCAAATCTGCACTCGGGACTGTCACGTACAAGAACATGTACGGGAACAGCAGCATATTAGAGCCATTTGATTTCATTTTGATCACGTTTTCTATATGTATCCAAATATAGAAAACAGTGGTCTTTGCCGATGATATCACAATGTATTGTACCGTCCCCACTAATGAAGACGACTGCAAAACACAGATATCCTTTGACCATTTCAATCTGAAGCGTCCAATTATAACCGGCGACGTAATGCATTCTCAACACAACAACCCTATGAACGAAGGGTAATATTGAAAATCGGGAATTGACCATCGCACAACGACGTGGAGTGAGCAACGAAAATATTGGTGTCACAATCAAAATATAGTGATCATGTGTCAGATATTATGACGCGCTCTTCCAGGAACGCGCACTGGAGTTTAAATCACTTCTATTATCAACAAATCTGCCGTCCCCACACTACTGGTTGATTGTCACGTGATACCTGTTCAAACGTACCAAACCGCGTCTGGACTGGTATCACTTAAAAATCAAACAGTCGCACGGGGTCAGCAGGTTTGTTGATAATAAACCAGCAAACCTGCCGGGCCACGAATCGAATGTGTCTTTCGTATGGGACACCTGAATGAGCCAATGATAACTAGTTCCTTCAGTATTCGCGGAAAAAGAACAATTTTGTTTTGCATCGTGCGTTTTCCTACAAGTGCAGAGTGAGTCGAGATGAGACTCTACCTAAGAAAATAATAGATTCTCCCTTATTTCATTGAAGGGGAGAACACGACATTTCCAGAGGACCTTCTACATGTTCCCCATTATACTTAGGAAGCTGAAAACAGGTCCGATTTATCCGATGCGCTTCGCACTTCCATTCCCACTATAGCAATAAACGAATTTAATCTATAACCAAAAGAAAAAAAAACAGCAGAATCGAATGTGAGCAGCATGTTCGCATGGCGTACCCTATATCTGGTTCTGCGTCTGCGAACATCAACAACATTGTTTCGTTTTGCAGCTCTTTGTGCATCAAACAAAGTGTATTGTATAATAGGAATGAAGAGACAACTTGGCCCAAACGTTGCAGCAACAGCGGACGCCTGAGAACATCGCGGCCGCTGTTGTGTTGACGCGGTGCCGATTGCATGCGTTCGAGCGGCCTTCAATGTTTGGCGAATGTTGGCCGTCCGCTCATATCATGTTGCTATGTATTGGCTGCCATGTTCAATGTCAACAGATCGCAGCAACTGAAAAGGATCTGTGGCGTTTCTAGATTTGACAGCTTGTTCTTCAGCTTGTTTTTACGGGTCACGTGGAATCGATGAACTACTGGAAGAAAAAAACAGGCTCCATCTCAACACTAGAGAAATACCGTGTAAATATATTCAGAGTAATGAGACAAATTGGGGAACATTTGAATTTCACCTCATTGCCAGACGGTGCCTTGTCGTCTTCTTCGGATACATATTGCTTCTGATTTGTATTTACTTCAGTCAACACAATAACCCTTTAACAACTCGCTCATCCGTAGAGGCACTGAACAAGTTTCAACAATAACTTAAAAAAGAACTATTTGGTGATTCGACAGTCAGTGTCTCAGTCTTGTGCGCTAATCGTGTGTATGCAATGGTACAATGAAGGGATATATATATACATAGATATAATATTGCCGATGCAGCGTGATTTGTGTCGGTGCTGGCGGCGAGGCAGAAGTGGGCACAGGGTCTTTTTAGTGGAGAAGTAATGCATTCGAAGAATTCGGGGTTACGGTTTTTTTTGAAAAACTGCTGCTTATACTGATCCCCTGTGAACTTTCTGCTCTGTAGATAACTTTCCTAAGAAACGTTTATTCAAACATACGGTAGGTCGGTATTTCTAGGGATTATGGGGGGGGGGGTGAGGACGACAATGTCCCGAGGAAGGCGATGGCATTGCCTCTCTGCACGGCGAGGGACAGGCGCTGCAGGAGGAAAGAGCCAGCGCGCTTGTCCCCGGTGGCGCGGATCAACCTGTGGTAGACCCCCTCGAGGAAGTTCGCAGTGAGAGGGCCGTGCCCGCCCAAGGTCTCAAAGGCAAGGGGGGAAAACAGGTGGGTTGCTTGGAGTGCGGCGTACTTCCTTAGCTTTGCCCGTTCCGCACGCGCTACTGCGTAACCGGGGATGGTTGCACAGTGGTTGACATAAGAAGGTGCTAGAGTGTCAACCACAGTGCCGTCCCAGACCAGGTGCAGGCCTCGATGAAAGGGGATAAGGGTGAGGCCGTCAGGGCGGCGCCCGTCAGAGGTGTCGAGGCCCTGTGGCTCCCTTGTGCAAGGAATACCGGCGGAGTGGAGGGCCCTCACGAGCGTGTCGTTAAGCATCGTGTGTCGCGGATGGCGACCGGCGCTGCGTTCGCACGAGAGACCGTGATGGCCATTCGTTGCGACGGGGTCCCCGCAACGCTCGCAGCTGTGGGCCGCAACTACAGGGGCCCCGAGGCGAAGGCCCACACAGAAGCGGAGGGAGCGATCGTCTAGAGCAGTACCAAGGGACGACGAGGGCAGCGCGTGGAGCCACGCCCCCGCACCAGGCCTGTCGACAGCCCGGAGGCGAGCTTGGTCAGCAACGTGTGGCGCAGAGGCCAGGAGGGAGTCCCGCAGCTCCTGGTGCAGGGCATCGGACCACGCCCGCTGCTTGCTCTGTTTGTCCGGAGGGACCCGAGCGCGGACGCCCGTCTGGTCAAGGGCAGCTTCCTGGGAAGTGGAGAAGTGGGCGAGCGCTTCGGGGGGGAGGACTGTAGCGACCATGTCGGCAACCGCCGTAAGCGACGCGGCGTAGCAAACGTCAGCCAAGCGGCGTACACTGAGGATGCCGAGGCCACCGAAGCGGACTGGAAGGGAAGCCTGCGACGCCGCTTCCGGAGGGAGCTGGAGGTTCAGGATCGTCGTCAGGGCTTCCAACACCAAGTCGTCATACTCGTGAAGGGCTGAAGCCTCAGTGCCGGCCGGGCATGTCCTAAGCAAGTGCTGCATGCGTGCCGCCGAGAAACAGGACCGAAGCAGGAACAGCCCCTGGTGAGCCGATAACAGGGGCAGCCGGTCGAGCATCACGGCCGTCCTCTCGAGGCAACGGTCCAATAGCGGCCGGATGGCCTCGTCCGTGAGAGGGGAGCCGACGAGCTCGAGGGACAACCTCTGAGTGAGACGGCACCCTGGGAGCGACCGCTGGAGGTCGGGCTGCGCGTCTAAAGAGAAGATCTCGCACTTCGTGGGGTTGAGGGCAAGGCCGCTGCGCCCCTCGTAGTCGAGTACTCGCTGAACGTCGGAGGCGACGGTCGCCGGATCACCTGCCAACGTTCCGTCGTCCATGTACCACAGCCGCAGACGCGATTGGAGGGACACAGCGAGGGGCCGGAGGGCCAGGCAGAAGAGGGCTGGGCCCAGCGGGTCCCCCTGCTGGACACCGCACTCTGAGCTGATGACGGCGTTGTCCATAATCAGATGGGAGGGGCAACGATAGGCCAGGTCGACCAGAGGGAAGAGGCCAGGGACGTGCTCAGCGACCTCACGCAGAACGAGATCTCGACGGACCGTGTTGAAGGCATTGCGAAAATCAAGCTTGACCAGGGCCGCGTCCGGATGAGCGTGGATAAAGGCGCGAGCCGCGTGAGCAGCGATCTCCGTCCCAGACGCCTGGCCGCAACCCAACTGGGTTGGGCCGAGCAGGGTTACGACCGCGTCCCTCTCGTTGACCCAGGCGATCTTAGCAGCCAGGCGACGAATCGTGCTGGAGCAGGCGATGGGCCGTATCGACCCATCCTTTTTCTTGAGGGCGATGAGGCGCGCGCCGAAGAGTATTGGCCGTAGCGCCGATGAAACCGTGCCGGCCCGCATGCAGTCGACCACCTTAGCGAGGGCCTTGGCGAGGGCAGTGGCGACGGCTCCGAGTGCCGGAGAGAGCAGGTCCCTGAGATGACGCGGCCGAAGGCCATCGGGGCCGGCTGACGAGCTCGGGGGGAAAGAGGAAACGGCCGCCAAAACCTCATCAGTTGACGTTGGGGCAATGTCGACCTGCGGGGGACGGGCGGGGAAGGAGTAATCAGGAGGGGCAGGGGGGTGCTTCGCCCTGAGGGCGTTGAGAGCCTCAGCCGAGTCCGTGGCCGAGTCGGTAGAGCACAGGGCCCGGGCGGCACCAGAGATGTCACCCTCGGAGAGTTTTTGGGAGGCTATACGCGCAGCTCTCTGGCCCGTATCCGTGGGCGGAGGACGAGGGCCGCGAGGGAAGTGACGACGCAAGCGGTACTCCAAGCGCGCCCCGGCGCGGAAGGCCGCTAGGTTTCCCCGAATCACGGCTGGGAGGGAGCGGGAGGTGTCGCCTTTGTCCGGCATCTGCAAGACCACTCGGGCGAAAGCCAGGAGCGCTTCCCAGGAGGGGACGTCGTTATTGGTATGATCGTCCCGGAGCACGTCTGTGAGGGCCACGGCGACTAGGGAACGCGTAGCCTTCGGGACAATACTGAAGACGCGGGCCTCACGCATGGCCGCCTGTAGTCGCAGCTCGAGCGGTTGGGGCGCTCCTAAGAAATGCTTCGGAGCCGATGTGTTATTTGTGTTCATTTTTTAATCAATTAACCTTCAAAGCTAAAAACAGTCGATAGTGTACTTGGCGAAACTGAGTCGACAACCGCTAGAAAAAAAGCATTGTACAAAAGCAGACCAGTCAACGAAAACGATCTATTAACTGGATGCTGAGGCAAACAGTTAATAGATTTACGTTGTTCTACTGCCGAAATCGGCTTGAATGTGTTTCGTAGAAGCCGAGATCCGGGAGGTGCCGATAATTGGAGCGGGTTTACATATTAGGGGCATTCTGCCCATATCTACAGTTCAGCTACAATAGCTCATCTTTGATTTCGTTCTCATCTCAGTATCCCTCTGCTAATCTCAAATGTGGAAAGGGAACACCGTTTGCAGGCGAAATCTCAAATGAACTTTTTCGAGACATCTAAATGTACGCCTCTATTGGAGTGCGAATATCTCTTCGTCTGCTCGATGCGCATGAAAATTGCGCTTGTATCCTCCTAATATTAGATACGTTCACGTAGGGAAAGTGCTGTCAGGTGGAGAGCCAACGGCAATTCCGCATTTGCACATTGTGCACCAGATTTATGACGTCTGCTGTCTTCAGAGTAGGTACAAACTTGGCCAGGCAACGAAGCCTTTGGCGATTTATCAAAGTTGAGTTACCAACGCGATAAGTGATAAGGAGAACTTATGTGTGAACTTTAGGTGACGTTCAACGCTTTGCTTTCAAAAGGCATACCACTTTAGAGACAGGTTGACATAGCTAACGTGCAGTACGCCTGGCACTGTTCGCCGAGAGACAATTAAAAGCGTCGCTTTAGAATTTGCTAGCGTACAGCTTGTCGTATACTTAACCGCTTCTATTCAACAGCGGGTTTCACCGCAACTTCCTGAGGTAACGTTACACTAAACTCAGAATGGGCAAGAAGAACAAAATCAATATAATTTAATTTAGTGAATCCTACAAATAGCAGACGTATGTATAAGGACTACCAATAACGAAGTTTACAGTCGTATGCTGTGAAACGGAGAACATTGCGTGGTTGTTAGATTTGGACTGTAACACGATTGACACAGTACTAGCCTTTAATTCAACGCCAAGACAATGGTCGACAAACTAACGTGCTAAAAATAACCGACTAATTAATGGTTTGTTGTCACCATCACGGAGCGCACGTTTCTACGCTAGAGCTGTATTGTGGCAACCTTTACAATGTACCAGGCAGATGGCCTGAAGAAATACATAGAACGTACCGGTGTTAGACAAGGCAGTGGAGTTAAATCCGTTCATGTCTGTTGTCATCAAGGACGACGGCAGATAGCAGCCACAGTGACGGTAAAGGTAAAGCTTTATTGGTTTATTAAAGTAACTCAAATTTTAGAATGCTTAAACTCTGTTATATGTCACTGAGCGGGGCTCGAACCCGCGGCCTCTGGCTTTCGAGAGCCAGGGACTTAGCCATCCAAGCCACCGTGAAGGATCTTTTTTACCGCCTCGTCAAATCAAATGGATCAACATTACCATAGAACAACGGTACAATAGATTAGATAGATCAGTCCGGTGAGCAATAGATTTAATAAGCACCTAAGACATCAACTTCGATACGGGTGAATTCAAACAGTTCGTCTTGAGGGTGAGCGACTCCGTCGAAAATTTCATCCCCTCGCAACCATACACAGCAGCTGGACCCGTCCACACCTCACAATGTAGGAAAACATCGATAATGAAGCCGCCGAGAGCGGCACTGGACAACAACAATAACCATCCACTTTGGAGAATACATGAACAGCGGTCTAGGCTTGCCATCATATGTGGCAACTCGAATTCAGCCAGAGCTTTCTCTAAGCTGCCGGAATCGGTAGATTCACAGTAGGAACTTTGATAGTTGTTTTGGCTAAAGGAGCGTTTATGCATTAATTTGTAAATACTACGTCTCAGCAGCTGCGTATCTACATATTGGAATAGATAGGAGTGGTGCTTTATGTGAGAATCATGCAGCATTATGTAGACCCGTGACTATTTCATTGGTGCAAACAAACCAGGGTAGACCCTAACCTTTGCTCCATCCCCTCCGGTATCAACAAGTCTGAGAGAGATACCTCCGAGATAATGTCCTTACTGTCAACGCATCCCTCGGGAATATTACGCGAAGGAGGACCTACACGTTCCTGTCGGTCAATGTCCCAAACGAAATGTCACCCGATGGATACATTTCGATACTGAACATCGAGAACGGCTTGGAGATGGCCGTGCTTATATTTTTTGAGCTGATCTTCCCGTATGTGGTAGCTCTCTACACTTTAGCTTTAGGTATTACTATAAGACGAGGAGCTGTCGGGGCCACTTTTATTTATACTTTTTTACTGATCGGGTTTGTCAAGACACCGCATGTAACGAACGACTATAAAGAACTCTAAAGATTTTCCGCTTATGACAGGATTTTATCAGAAACCACATATCTCTCCTCATCAGGAAGACAGGACGCCGCGCTTGGAAACACGTCAGCCCCTGACAGTCACTGTAGGTAGGTCTGGTAGATCACCACAGCATTCGCCGTTGAACGATACCTCGATATACACCACGTCATTGTTGCACATTTGCCCGAAGAAGGCCTTGTCTTACAACTCGGTCATACTCTCACGTTAGAATAACTTCTATGCATGCGTCATGAATAATGCGTGTTTACCTACAGGGGGCTTTGTACAGACACCCTATTGACCACAGTAGTCGTTTACGGACGGGAGGCGGACACAAGTCCTAGAGAGGAAGTCTGGGGAGGCAGAGAGAAGGGAAGCAGCTGAGAGTCAGCTAACCACGTCATGTCCTTACGGCAAAGGAGGATGTGTGATGCTCGTGCCTGGGCTTTTACACATCTCACCGCCGCCTTTACTGAACGAATTCGCTAGATGATACCGGGAAGGACGGTGCTGGAACCTCAGGAACCTCGAAGTTCTTGAAACATAGGTTTCAAACAGCCGACACAGTTCATGTTATATAATATATATATATATATATATTATAAACCGCACTACACTAAAACTGCCCCAGTACTAAAAGAGCCGACACAGCCATTCATAGATGTATTACCAATGATCTCATAACGTCACTGTATTTAATGCCTAACCAATCAGATCACACGGTCGGTCCTCTCAGTAATGTTAGTAAGATAAAATACGTTATTTTCAAAGCACCGCAGTTAAATGTGTAACTTCAGGACGGTTCCATACAGCTTAAACGGAGTTCCGATACTCTTCTTCAATAAAGTCGAATATATCTGATCGTTTCTGCTAATACTGTCTTGCAATCATCACCTCGCTAGCTTAGGTCAAACAGATGATATGTGATTATTTCCCCCCAATAATATTATTAGTACCTTTGATGCCTTTAACGTGTAGCCACCGAGAAAGGAACTCAACGCGATCTTCAGCGCGCACATTACTGATAAATCTTTGAGACAAGATACATATAATATACATATATGTCGAATGCTGATAAATTCATAGTAGCAATCTGCAAGTTAAAAATCGAGCCTACGGCAGGCGAGGTGAGAACGTGTTGACAGTTTGGTTCGAATCGGAAATTCAACTTCAGGTAGAAATGTCCTATATGCGTGGACAGTATCGCCGACTGAGTTTGCCGAGAGTCTAGGTCACTTCCTGGATCTGACAGGTGATGTCTCCGATTTTCTGACCCTCTTGTTTGCTATTTCCGGACTTAAATCCAGTGCAGTTTCGATCGGAGACATTGAAGGCGTCCGTGTAAAGCCATCTACGATGTCGAAATGCCACACGCAGACAAACGTCGAAAAAAAAAAGAGAAAACAAGCGCCGAATAACAAAAACCGAACAGAAAATATAGAATAGAGACAATTATAGTATAACTTAAGTACTATATTATAACGCATTAAAGTCGAATAGCAAGTTAGTGATTCGAGTTGATGAAGGGTTTGATATGATTCGGGAGATGTTTCAATCTTCTCAATTTTGCTCAACGTCATGGAAGTATCGAAAGACGGTCAAAATCAAACAGAGCTGTTTGTGCACTCATGCTTTTGACAGGTAGAATTTTACCGAGATGTAACATAGTGACATTACGGTAGTTGTAGCGTGTTCTAGCTGGAACTCAGCATGTTGATTACATTGTCGAGGGCGAAAAACCCAGGTCGTCCTACTATTTGTCAGCGCTATCTCTCATAGGTTCTGGCAAAGAGCATGACGAACTCGTTATTGCGTCCCTGACAGAGGAAGCCCAACAGGCGCGGGATTAGGTTCAGCATCGATAGTTTCGACTTTCGTATCGCAGAGGAACCCCAGCGTCACGCTGGGACGTTACTCTCGATTTGCAGCTGTTCGCACCAACGTTGTCACTGCTAGCGTCGGCAAAACGTCTCCATCACAGCCACTAGATCAACGTGTCACTCCTTACGACCATCTCACAGGTGTTCTGTTTTCAGTGGAAGGGGTAACAGGAATCGGTTCACAGCGGGGTATGCTATTTTATAAACGAATCATTGCCATCTATATAACGTTGGACGGCATATTGAGGCGGGGTGCGGATTTTTGAGGAAATTCGTTCCGTTCTTTATCAATGATGAACTTACCCTCCCCCCCCTCCTCCTTATCTTTTCCCGAAGACGAACTGAGATCCATCTAAATTATACGTGTGCTATAAGTGTCTATATCCCTAAACGCGAAACTACCAGCAACGGGGTGAGGAGTTTCTCTAGGAGTTTTTTTTATCCTATTTGATTGCCATCTACCAAATGTCAAATCTTGTAATTTCGAGGACGAGTACTGACTGTACTGACTGTATTCAATGGGGACTTTCTTGAGGCAAGAGGTTTAAGGCAAACATCCATCATGGACAAACACCGGAGACTTAACTGTAATATTGGAGAGGTATTCGCCACCGTAGCGTGAGACTTGGACTCATAAAAGCCGTTCATCTTTTAGGGACTAAGAGAGACTTAAATCGATGCCATGCGCATATGTGGTTTGGACGAATGTTTACTCAATCCATACTGACAAAGTGAGCAACTTCGACACCTTCACCTTCATATACTCCAAGTATATGCAATAATATATATATATTCAGCACTCGAAGCAAGAGAGTCTGGTCACGCATCTCATATATATATATATATATGTTTAATGGAATATTGAAAACAAAGAGACTATACTTCCCCAGCTCCTGAGCGTACCCAAAATCGAAATTGAGTTGCTCCAGTTTGGATATCCAAGGAAAATTATTGGATTAAAAATTCGGTTGCATGTGGTTCTCCTTTAGCGGACGATAACCTTTCACATAATATCTGTGAGAAATTGTAAAGGTTGATTGATTTTTTTTATCTAAGTTCTCTTATATGTCACGTCATTTGGGTTTTTATACACGACGATATCAAAGTTTAATGATTGTATCCCTGGTCCTCAGTGTATTTCGCCGGGTTCATGTCTAAGGTAGTACTCATTCATTAGCGAGGCGTATCTCCTGCTCTTGATAAATACTCGTCAAGTGAATCCGACCGTACAAAGCTGCAAAGGCAAATAAATAGACAGATTGTACAGATTCTGAGTAGCCCTGCGTAACGCGTCCCTCCCTTAAAAAGTAACCCTCTCCCGTCCGTGGCAGTGACAGAGAAGTTAGTCGATTCATCAGACGTCGACAAGTTAACTTAGGAATACGCGGCACTGCAACTAATTTATGATTATTATTATGTTTATTTTATTATTAAGGTCAGCTTATTATTGCGGTCATTTTGATTCACTTGGTCGCTCTAGCGTCGACAGATACAAATCAGTCCCGGGGAGAGCTCGCTTATCTTTGTATCTGCAAGTCATTAGATTTGTTTTGTAGAATTCAAAGAAGACTTGAATCGTGTTTCATTTCATAGAGTGCTCCCTCCCTGGAATGGGCCGATCATTAAGATCTGCCCAGGAGACGGCCAAGTTCTGCGACGTGCAGAACAACCTACTCAAGACGAGTGGCCCCAGCGAGAAGTGGAATCAAACCGGTGGAGGTGAATTGAGTTCTGCATGAGTAACCGACAACAACTATAGTAGTTGTTACACTTTTGTCATTGCTGTCCCGTGGACGTTGAATGTTGGCTGAGAGTCAGCCGGGAAAATTCAGCTTTTAGTAGTAGCTGTCACACTTAATGATTCGTCATAACGGCGAAATTATACAAGCTGATTCATATTAGGACAAGCCTGGGTGAAGTTTGTCGAAAACAGGTGAATACGTCCGATAGGCCGAGGTCGTCGTCCGGCAGCTACTGGTTACTGTTGGTGAAATCGATTCAGGAGGGGTGGCTGAACTGTTTGCGACCACGGAGACTTTGTTTTCGGACACTTCACGGGTGAACGAGGTGCGGCAATTACCGCGGCCTTTGGGCGAACCATCCTGTTGGACTATAACCTATTTCTTGGCCTGTTTTGTTGAATTCTGCACATCGCGCGTCACGAAGTTATAACGGAAACATTGGAAATGACCAAGAAAAACACAAAATGGATCGCTGACGAATTGACTCCGGCGCAGATGACACAAACAAAATCCGGCGAAATCAGACCATTGCCCATCGACGGGTCCTGCATGAGTTTGTATCGATCACCTGAGAGGAGGAAGACCAGAAAAAGGCTTCTAATTGACGGAAGGCCATCCCCTCCATTAAGCGCGTTTTGTAGAAGTTCTGAAAAACATGAAAAAAAGTTCAACAACATTCACTGTCGCCCCATTTATGGCGAGTTGCTGGACGGGAGTAAGTGAAATTGAGAAAGAGGCAGCTGCATGTTGGTTTTTGGTAGACGCTTGACAGGGTCCCGTCTCGGGTTGTCAGTATTGTGCCGTCGAGGACTTGAGGAATTCTTGAATTTCATACGTCCAACGTAAACTGGGTGTCTTTATGTGTGGAATATTATATCTCGTTTTTTTTTATGTGTGTTATTTGCTCGTTCCATTGCGCGAATTTCCACTAAGTGTCATCTCCAAAACTTGATATCACTGAAGCCAGTTCGTATAGTTCCTCACAACATCTGGCGTGACACTTAACTTACGTGATCCCATGGTAACGCCCTTCATTTGATGGTGCATTTGTGATCGAGCTGGGATTGTAGGATCCTATCGGCGCTCTTTCTGTGAAATTTCTGCGGCTGAGATTTCGAGTTTCAACTGTGTTCAGATGTCGAGAGATTTAACATCTCGACTCACGAGTAGAGAGTATTGTGTATATAAAATTAATGACTGTGTATAAACAAAGCGTCAATAGACGATCAATTATTGTTAAATATTTATTTTCTAATTTTTGGAGTGGCAAGGTTTCTTTCAGCAGGACGCACATTTGAGTATTTCTAATATGTCCTTGACAATTCTGTATAATTGCCCCAATCTATATTTGCTGGCAACTATTTTTTCGGCTTTCTTTGATAACGTAGGCGCTGCATTCAACAAGGCAATATCCGAAATTCGACCTAAACCTAACGTCTGTTTGAGAAATTGCTCTTCTCAGTTAAATTCTCAAATGTGTCACAAAATCAAAAGCGCTACGGTAGGATTACCCCATCCACAATGTCGTCAAAGATATTGTATCAGCAGATAGAATTCTATATACCAAAATAGTCCGGCTATATTAAGTTCTATAAACGACACGTGTACGAGATACTTGGTGTCGTCCGGATGCAATGACGCACACGTCCAAATGCGTAACATTCTCTGAGATATTAACTCTGTAGACAAGGACACCCGGTTCATGTTAGACGCACACGAGTAAATAATGCTTCTCTTACTGGACGTCGGACCAGCGGTGTACAGAAAACTAACAAACAGCGATATTTATCTCCATATGCCATGGTGTCTACCCAGACAACGCGCTATAACGCCTGCGTCATAGACACGTTCACATACGAAGCACAAAAACTTTGTTTCACGCTGAGACCCCTCAAATAGGAGCTTTACAACATTCAACCGTCAAGAAGTGCTGCTACCCTTCTTACAGCGATATATCCACTTAGATGTATACGACTATGCAGCGACCAGAACAGATACCCCCCGAGCCGATGTGACCCGCAACACCCATAGGCGAGCGTCCAATGAAGCGCTACGGGAGCGTCGAAGTGAAATATAGCCGAGACCGGGGTTAGCCATTGCAGAGGATGGCGTCGACGAGGGCCACATCCCCAACTGGCTCCAATGAGTAACAATATTGAATTTACGTTAAAGACGTATTAAAGAGGCCTATCACACCGCGCCATACGTGTTAGATAAGGATGAGGTACTTGAATGAACGTCAGGTGCCTGCAAGGCGTTGCTCACAAGCTGCACTACCAAGCAGGTGACCGAGGGTTCGTGTACTGGTGTTCTTTGCGGCCACCAACAATAACAGCAGCTAGAGAAAACACATGGAAGAAGTGCACAAGGCAAAGCACACGCTGGCCCTGGACAGGAGCGAACAGCACAGGGAGCGAAATTGAGAGATAGAGAGCTTTATTGATGAGCAACCAGACGTATTTATGCGACATCGAATTTTGATCATGATTGCGCGTCTGTAAATATACGGTGGTGTGCATAAGCTTAACGCACCCCTATATTTCAACAAATCTATACAAAGAATACACATTTGAGGCATTCATTCTGTATCAGAGAAATGTACGTGTCAAATAACATACACACCACAAAGAACAGCGCATATGACGGCGCAAACAGCTTGCTACAATGAAATGTGTCATTTTTCGGGTGTGCAAAAGGATAACGCACAATCAGTTATCGAGTGTTCTCGCTCAATTAATTCTCGTGTTCTTGTGCTAATCAGTACCGTGTGGACCAGCCCTTGCTAATTATAACGTCAAAGACTCGGTTTGGCATACTACCAACGAGATTTAGCAGGATCTGGTCGCCGACACCTTCCCAGGCCTCCAACAACGCCTCTCGTAATGCTTTCACGGATGTATACTGTCAATTCGACGCATATACTCGTCGGACAGGAATGCCCCAGAGGTTCTCTATCGGGTTGAGGTCAGGAGAATATGCTGGCCACTTTAGGGTTTCAATGTCATGCCGTACTAACCACGCACGTGTACTAACGCTGACGTGAATTGAAGCGTAATCGTGTTGGAAAACAATTAACAGTCGATGAAATCTGCTCCTAAATGGTAGTAGGTTGTTGGTCAACATCTGCTGATAGTCCTCGTTATTCATTCGGGATGAGATGAAAGCGAATCCAAGTTTGCAAAGCTCCCCAACCCATAAAAAACGCTCCGCCGAACATGTGCTTCGAGAAGTACCGCGACTCTCTTCGTACATCATGCCAGTAACCCTGGCTAGTATGCCAGTTAGCTAGCCCATCCAAATTTAAATTCACCTCGTCACTGAAGACGATCTGAAACAACATAGTACCTTTTAGATAGATGTGCACCCTCAGAATACTATCTCAAAAAAAATTGCCGCAATATTCATCAATGTCCAGTCTCCGTCCATATTGTTGCGGGCGAAGTTTAGTCAGGCAATCATGTGGCGCTGTTGAAGACGAGGTCTTGTTTTCATTTGCGCCCGTATGATATGCGGATAAAGCCTAATTTTCTTTAAAACTGTTGACCTATGAACCTGAAGGTTTAACCCCTGCCCGATTGCTTCACAACTTACGGTCGAATTCGAGGCCAATCGACAGATATGCATGGCAGTTCGCTGGCTGTACTTTCGTGGACGTCCTTTAGAGTTATCAGTACCATACGTCGACGGACTGGGTAAATAACTTTGCACTACGTGACGATTTCTTCCAATTTCTCTGGCAATTGCAGCCTGGGTCTTTCCTGCCCGATATAAAGCAGTCATATCTGCTTTCTCTGCATCAGTAAGGCTCGAAGCGTGTCTCATAACTGCAGTACAGCTTGAATGCTCAACACAAACTGGGTGAATTCAGCGAGAACACTCGAAACTGAGGGTGCGTTATCCTTTTGCACACCCGAAAAATGACACATTTCATTGTAGCAAGCTATTTGCGCCGTCATTTGCACTGTTCTTTGTAGTGTGCATGTTATTTGACACGTACATTAATCTGATACAGAATAAATGCCTCAAATGTGCATTGTTTGTATCGATTTGTTGAAATATACGGGTGCGTTAAGCTTATGCACACCACTGTATTATACAATAACTAGAGAAGTAGTTGGGGACAGTTGGGGTGTCAGGGCGACGTCGAGAATGCTTCAAAGATCATATGATCGGTCCGAACAGCGATATCGATATCGGCATAGGAAATTGTTGTCACGCAATGATTGTGACGAATGAGTGCGCCTCGCAACATTTTATTCTTGTCATCTCCGGCTATACTCTGGGTGATACGCCGTTGTAGCGTGTAATGCATAATCCTATCTCTCTCTCTCTCTCTCTATAAATATGTATATATATTTACAGGCAGAACGATCATAGATATCGATGTGGTGCCACAAGCTTTCTGAGCGATCTGGGGAGAGGGGAGGTACGCGGGTTTAGTGCGGGGCCTCTGTGAGTGACTCACACTAGTGTTGGTATGAACCGTCCAACACGTATGTGCATCATGCATTCCCGTAATCCCTCACAAAAAAGACGGATATCGATGTGACTGATCTTGTCACTGCTCTCTACTAAGCTCTGAGAGCCATTAATACATGAACGAGGGATAAGAACGAGTTGAAATGGATCGCCTCTATTGTTTCATGAGAGCGTCGTGAGCCTCTTGGTTGGTGGGATTCAATAAAAAAATGCTGCCCGCTGAATACGTTGGGGGAGAGCGGGGGATCTGAAATTGTGTTCAATCATTTGTAAATTTCCGAAGGTGACGTTAGCGTTGATACCACCCGATTGCTCTGTGAATAATTCTTGGCACCCGTGATTACTCGTATCAACGTTCATATTTCCATTGTGATACTGTGCAGCATTGATTTTTACCGAACATAATATTTGACGAAAACAACTCGAAACTTAGTGATAGTGATCAGGGCTTTTTTTTATTTTCAAAGTCGAAAATTGCGATCAGATATATTTCACTCGAGATCGAAATCGCATATGTCCCAATATCGTTTGCGGACGCCATTAAACAGAAGAGAGAAACGAGTTATGGATTAGGAGAAGTTGTCGTTGGATTCCAGAATGGAAATCAGAGTTTGGCCAAGGTAAAATTCAGAAACGGCGTCTTCCGATATCCAGCAGAGCGAATCAATGAAATGAGGGATACTATTGTACGCACGATTTTCCAATTTCCGTGTGACCAGCAGATCTTACGGCTGTCACAAGTCTAGCAATAAACGAGCTGGTTTATCCTGAACGAGATGGTTTTTTTGCTTCTTTCCTGGTTAGTTCTATGGAAGAAAAGCCTTCGATAAGAATTGGCCGAGCATATATTCATCGAGAAGTTGCCGAGCATATTCCTTCGTCAGTTCTGTTCGCTCGCTACAATTGGATTGGATAAGTGCAGCGAGTTGTCGCGTACTCGTCAGACGGATGTATTCATGGAAATCTACCATGCGTCCAGCAGGAAGCAGCACTTGCTTGACTGAGGCAAAAAAATTTGACGAGAGGGTATTCGTTTCGTCTGTTACTATCAACGGGGGCCTCTTGCTTTCCGATATGGTTGCACACCTGATTTCGAACGGACAGTCAACCATCCAATCAATTTACTTAGCTAATTGCGGCTAAATGTAGCCTCCCATCGTTACGGAGAATTTTAGCCCTTCCTCCAGAGCCGGGTAACTTCGGACACGAACGCGCAGACTTGTATACACTCGGAAGCACAAATGCTGCTGTGGTGGATAGCGTTCACTCACCGCAAGCGAATAGCCGTACACAACCAAGACAGCCTTTGATATCTGACGGGAGCAGTCCCAGCGCCCTGAGACGTCGGTGCTAGCTCGTCATACGAGTAGCAAAATTGGTTACAAACGTCGTTTTGGACATTACTTTTTCCCAAGGGACACATATTTATATCAAATACCGAATTTGTTTCTTTAAGCTTTTGGCGTGTGGCGTGATAAACGACGCCCTTCCGGTTTGTTAATGTTCACTCTGCATATTGATTACGTCCAACGTATTTCAAGTCAAGTAAATGATCCTTAATACTGCAACAGTGTCGCCTGTTTTTAAGTCAACAAATTGCTCTAAAATTTCCGTATTTGTTACGGAGTGCACAGGCATATGAGCCTGTGCAATCTCTTTTTTTGGCTTTGTCAGCCAGTGATCTCTCTAGCCGTTTAACGTATCGCCTCGATGTATTTACACGTCGACGGCTGATGTGAAATTAAAAAGGTCTTTTTCTCGCTGCAATTTCACCTAAACAACAAGTTGTACACGACAAGATGATGCACTCTGAGAACTCAGTGGTAGTGGACGGCTCTGATACTGAGGAGGCGTTTATTTCATTTGGTTCCATTCACGTATGCCGTTAATATCCGTATGCCTCTGTGTGCGGTATACTAATTGTGTAACAACATTTAGAATACAATATATTCTCCGTGCGGAAGCATCACATGCGTGCGTGAACCTTATAGTTAACGAGCTAAACTATTATACATTGTCGTAAACATCACCAAACGGAGCGCCGAACTGGGCTAGTGCTCTTCGAAATTTGTACTGCGCCGTTCGTTGTCGTAATCGCGATTTACAAATCTTCACGGACCAACTCGGACATGCAGTACGCTATAATCTCCCCATTCTCTATTGTATCTATACCCAGTGAGAACAATTGAAAGGCGAAACGACATAGCCATCGGTGTCTAGTGATGGACGATCTGGTGAAACACTGTAGACTACAAGTCTACGTTCGGAAGCCGCACCCTGTTCGCAAAGATCCGAAGCCACTGGAGGTTCGTCCGATTACAGCTATCCAATCAGGGATACAGATCAAATGATAGCAGCATATTATTAATCACGAGTAATAATACACGATTCGTTTCTAATTATAGTTGAATTTATCAAGCTTTCCTTCTAATTAAATTCCGAGACAGCCAAGTGGATCGGATCCAAACGATGAGTGGTGCTAGAACCCAGCTCCACGGTCCGCTAGTGTTATGTGCTACGGGCGGGATTAATTGGGATTAAGAAACGTTTTCGAAAACGATGAATGAGTGCATCACCTGCAGCCGTGTTGATCAGGTGTCGCTCTCCCGAGACGCACGGGTTTCTCTGCCCATAAGGATCATGAACCGCCCTGGTCAAGGGCGCCTCTGGACAGCTCTATTTCATCTCCTATCGTTCAGCGTAGAATCACTTACAATATTCTGTTGGCCGGTTTAAATCTCACATCGTAGCAGACGGGTGTCCCAAGCGGCTTTCTTCCGTCTGGCCCTTTTCACGGTGAGCTTCGGTCAAGGCCCCCGAGCAGAGCCCTCTCTTACTGACCTGTTCACTGTGTTACGTAGCGCCTCAGTCGTGCCCTATTCATAAACATAATGAATCGTTCCTGCCCTCGAGGGAAGCCTGTTTGCTGACCTTGACCGCTAATCTTCGACAATGCACAAACAAACTATGCACAAAAAATATACAGGGAACAATTCGCACAAACGACAGGCTCTTGTCAAAGGCGCCGCTGGTGGTCTACTTACGAGTGAGAATACCATGTGTAGATAACCGATGTCAGTCGACGAGCCGTGTTGTCAGCAAAATATTGCTTTTACTTCGAAGCTGTGTAGCGCTTATAACGCTGCCCCGTGTGGACGATTGGTCTTTGCCGCAACAGCGGAAAGGATCACGCTGAATATAATCGAATTCATCACTATCAACGGCCAACGTGAACGTAACCCTACAAATGGTACTGAATTGCAATAGCCTCAGCTTATGCATTCGATATGTAGTCGTGCGATATGTCTTCGAGAGTAGGCTCATAAGTGTTGTTCAATTCACGTATTTCGGCGTCCGTTTCGACGATTTCAGATTCGTTCGAATGCTTCGTGTGGCAGTATTTCAATATTTCGATTACTTTTGGGATTTAGAGCAAAATGACACAGTGGCATATTTGTTTTTGTCCAACCAGGATGGAGGTAGATCGATTAGGCCAAGTGAGGTAAGGGTCATCGATTGGGAGTTAATTTCCTTTGCATCCTGTCATGGACAAGGAGAAGGACAGGCTGACTAAACAGTTCTATGTACTTATTGCTACTTCTTCTACTAGTGCTACTACTATTAACAAGTGGTTACCTTCACGCATTTGGCATTGTCATCCAGGAGTAATTGGTACAGGAGAAAAAACCCTGTGACAAATATGACAGCCTTTACGGTTGTCCTCTGTCTGTTGCCCAAAGTTACCATGGGACTCAACTGAACGGATCAGTGTTGTCATCATGCCGTGCATCCTCAGCGCGCTTAGCCAATGTCAAGCCAACACACCACACATACACGCACATAACGTTGATCGGATTCCTGTATTCTAGGGTCCTTCTTATTTGAATATTCATTATACCTCTGCCGAGAGAGTCTGCCTTGGGTTAAGGGATATCAGTGCGTTCACGTGATATGGCACAACTTATATGGCTTTTCCCTTTGAGATATTCCTCAAAAGCATATTCCTAGCGCATGGCAGCACAACGCATGAAATATAATATTACATGGATAAAGAAATAATTTGTTATGTTGATAAAGACGCCTTGTCGCCCACCACTAAGGTCGAAAGGAAACGCTCAAGGTTGAAACGTAGGGAACGCGTAGAACGAATGCATTATCATGCCAGTCCTATGTATACGCCTCTGAGTTAATTTAGTATTTAGATACAGTCCGAATCAGCGTTTCGCCGTACGTCATTAGGACATGAGTAGTTTCCGTTATCATTGACCACCGACATTCGTCGGCTGCTCCAGGTTGGCTTCACACACAGAGACAGGGAATACAGTAAGGAAAAGCGCCCGTTACTTTGGCGACCCCTTCAACTAAGGTGATAACAAAACAAAGCACACACGTAGCGTTCACGGTGAGGCAGAAACAATAGACCGTAGAATGTCACCACAACTTCTTGTCTTTTATATTTGCACTCATGATTAATGATTATTATCATTGTTATTGCTACTGCCGCTGCTCCGGGAACGGGCCGAGACACAGAGCGAGCGAGAGGTAGCCAACGAACTAACTAAGAGGCTAAATGAATTCGCCCATTCATTTATGCATCTGTGCAGTGCCCTTCCTACAACCGCTAGCCTTCATCACCTCGCCTCGTCTCTTCACTGTGCATCCTCAAATGAGCAGTCCGCCTCTAATGCCCAGCGTGCCGTGGAGGAGGACATCCGTTATTCAAATGATTTATTCTTTCTAATGAGAGGGAGAGAGGGACACACACCGTAAAAGTTGTCGGTAGCTAAAAAATTAAGAAGACCCCTACAGTGGTAGCCGCCGCAACAGCAGCGGCAACAGTAGACCGCCCGTCGTATCGGCCATTGTCTTGTATCGCGTAATAGGCAGGGTCGCGAACCCTTTACTCTGACAGATGGCAGAATCTTCTTCGAATCCAGGTCGTGTACACAATTTTGCAGTCATTTCATTCGCTTGTTGGAGCGATGAATTTCAGTACACGATGAAGATTAATGATTTGTAATTGTGGGACCAAAGCGAGCGAACGCCTCTGTTGATTCTGCTGCTGGCTAAATGTGTACGCGTGAATATTTGTGAACAATATGGAGCCAGCCAGCACAGCAGGGTCATGTGGTGTGTCAGGAACTAGCGCTCATCGGGGGTCCATTATCCGACTCCGGTTACGTTTGCATGATTGACTCTGTTATCGCTTCTTGGAGAAATATTGCTAGAAGACTTTGGAGTTCGGGTCATTGCCCGCAGTGCTTGACTTCTCTTCAGGATATGTGAATATCAATTATTTGCATGTAAGTCAGTTCGTCTACGTAATGCCGACTCACAATATTCTCATACTTTTGCGTGTTCAGCTAAGGTCAGTCTGGGCTACGTCCTGGATACGTTTGACAGTGCAGGTATACATGGGATATAACACTCCGTGGCTCTTCTAGCCAACAAAAGACTGTATCGAGTTTTAGGGCCACTGTGCGCAAGGTGAAAACTCTAAAGGGTTCAAAAAATACTTGTTCGAAGGGAGCGAGATTCATTCTCAATTTTTGAAACTTGGTGGTGCACGCGACAGCAAGAAGTCGATCGACTTCATTCAACAGCCGATGTTTCGCCACTGATCACGTCGATGGGTGAATCTGGATGGTCCACTTCGTTAGACCTGTTTGCAACTACGTCACCAAAATAATGCCGTACCTTTGTTATATACCGCTGTCTATATTTCATACCTCACACATTAGTTGGTGCGGGTTCCTGGTCTGATTCCAGGCTCTCTTTGCTACAGTGCCCCGTGCCGGTATCTACGACGATGCGCAGCGATATTGCCGTTCTGACAGAGGGCATGAAGAGGAATGCTGACCTCCGCATCGATTTTGTCGTCAATGATAGGCTCGGGGTTATCCAAGATTTCTAACTTCTTGGATGTGGCCGACAGTCTCGGCCAATTCATGGTCAGAGTATAGCTCGTTTGGGTCTCCTGGAGACGAGCCACTGTGACCAGGCAAGGTCAATATCTATTCGCAGCCGTTTGCTGTTGCCGAGCAGGTCGACTTGTCGATAGTCCGTTTATGACACAGCTGACCTTCCCTTCAGTTCTCTGATTGTTAAGGTGATGGCTGCCCCTTGTACGCGTATGCGGACGAAAAGGTTGGATTGAGCTGTCCACGCTTCAGTCGATGCTCCGTACATCCAAGATACATAGAGCTCTGCTGCATGTCTAATATATCGGCATCAGTATATTTGCTAATGATTAAGTACCGGAAGTTAAGATTGAATGAGATCATTTTGCGTGGATATCTCTTAATGATGGCGGTGGCCTGCGTGTCTACACATGTGATTAATATCCAGCACCTGGAATACTATTCAGGACGGTCAAATTACGTACATTCTTAACCGATCAATTAATAGCGGTTGCGTATAAGTGGTTGTATTGACAGACGATATGGAAACGTAGTTTTCACCAATTGGATCCAATATTATGTGTCATATGGAAGTGTTATAGACATACTCTATGCTTTGTTAATCTGCCATGGCTTGCCAATAATTGATTCTAATAAATAAAGTACGTATTGGACAATCATTACTTATACGCAGTAAGGTAATTGTGCGATGTTACTACAAGGGTGGGGGTTCAATTTATTTGTTATATTTAATTTATTATAGCCTAGAATAAAACAAGTATATTTCACGTTCAGCGGGTACAATTGTCGTTCACTTTTATAATTCACGCTATTAAAGCATTTAAAAAATGTGATTTCTTTAGTGATGACTATTATAAAATGAGTCTTACCTTGAATATTTTAGCAACGAAATACGCCTTGGCAAAGTATTCTGTGTAGTATAGGAAACATTAGATGTATTAGTTTGGGGAAAAATTCCGATGTTCTTTTTTTACTAGTTTCATATATCATGAACTACTACTTTTTAATAATATAATGTTATGGGGTATATAGGCGACTCTTAGGGTATTACCTTAGCCCCACCGGGTGCGCGAACGTTTCCAGTTGCATCGGGGATGCGGATTCTGAATCAACCCACCAATTAATTGGTACCCTGTGATTCCATGACGTTAGTTGCCCTTGGGGAATTCGGTGCCTTACTGCTCTCATTTATAAGTTAAAATAGTACTTCGGGCGATACAACGGAGACTGTTGAGGACTAGATCGATAAATACTATCGTCATTGAACGCATACGTTACAGTATAAGCAAGTGCCTCACCGTAAAGCTCTGCAGCAATATTCTCTATTTGAAAGTGACTTTTTCAACTAGAGATGTGTACTTCGAGACGCGATCCTCGAGACAAACATGTCATTAAAGTGGATTATCATCTCTCTACCAGTCTACAATAACGTTTAGGGCTTGGCCTTAAGACTTATAAGAAGTGTACGCATCGATGTAACATAGATGTTGCCTTTTCACGAGTTCTTAAATCGTGAGATCGATATAGGATCATATTAGATTGACGAATATCATCGTTAGTGTCCTATAAATTGCAAACCCTCTGACGTGCCCACCCAAACAAATGAAGCAGTTCCCGTCATTCGCAGTTTCTGATACTCCTGAGCTACCCTTCTTTCACTACTGCAACGGAGACATTCACGCGTTCAGTTTGGCAGCCACACGAATCGAATCGAAACACCTCCAACGTAACGAAAACGACAAAATCCTGGCGACGTGATGGGCCGAGGATCGATCTTGCCTGCAGACTTCTACTGTCTCCAACTAACTCTACCCGCATAAGACTGGCTGACACGTTTTTTTTGTAGCGATTTGCGATCGCCGATAGCTGGATGGTTGATGGTTGTCCGAGTCATATTGTCCGTCTTGCGCAGTCTGTCTTCGTACCCAAGGGACAGAGAAATAGAGGAATAGAGAAAGGGTAGCCGTTCGGAATCGTCTCGTACATTAACTATAGTTAGCTGTTCGAGTCTTTCGTCCAACTGTCTATCCTCGGCACAATAGAATTCCCTATGGAAATTTTATTGTTCTTGCCTGTTGAACGAAACAGAGTTCGGCTAGAATGTAGATGGCGTATACGCGGAGATGTACATTGGCATGGTAAATGACAAAGACGACGATGATTGTTAATGATGATTGTTATTATTATTGAATCATAATAGTAACAAGCTAAGTTTCTGGCTGTGCGAAGCTGACGGGCTCAGACTTAAGCTCCGTAGAACGACACAGGCCTTTGAATAGAGGCGTACTTGAATGAAACATAAGGACCCAATCTAGCAAAACGCCTGAACACGATATCAATAGAAGCAACGCACGTTGGTCAACCCACTTGCCATATTCCCTTTGTCTCTAGGACGCTATGGATTTGTTTTCTCTCGGAATCAAGCAAATTGGGTGAGATATACGTCTTTAAGATAAACATCTTAAAAATGTTTCTTCATCAATTGAGGTGGAACACTGAAAAGCATTACATTACTGTATATGGATAGATATATTTACTAGATGTGAAAGGAAAATCGGCAGAGTATATGTAATTCTGAAAGGTCGCCTAAGATACACCATTTCGTCCTCAGCCAGTCAAGGGAAAAATACACCTTATTAATTTGGTCTGGATAAACTGTTATAATTTCGCGACCACTCGACGACCAGTGCGGATAAGAAGACCACCGTAGAACACATTCAATGATTAAAAGAATCCACAAGCGTACCAGCACTATATAGCTTCTATTACGTTCACGACCTGTTCGCGTATGCGTTCGGGAAATAAGAATGGCCAAACATAAAAATAGCCACTGCTCTCTGAAATGTGTATTCCCTCAAGGCATGAATCGAATCGAAGCTCGCATGTGCAATAGCACAGTGTCCGCCTAAGTCGATCTACTCCACATAATGAGGACGAACTTTTACCCAGGCAAATACTAGAACCTTACCCCGCCCCGCCTCCCAGCAGTACAAGTGAGCGAATGACGTTCTCGGGCAGACTGAGATGGTAATAACACGCTTGGCTTCGTGCTTCCACTGCACGAACACTGGAGAACTCTCCTGTACGGGTTTTCGAATAGACGCCTCGTTGGCCGCCGTGCCACAAGTGAGAAGCTTTCATTTTGGTTGGATGACTGGAAGAATTGCAGGCGATCAGGCCGACGCTATCCGACACTCGCCATTCAATGGGTCGTGAATGCTCACAGTGAATTATCGTAGACACATAGAGGGAACGAGAGAGAACAACGATTTGTATCCAGATATCAAAAAGAGTTAGAAGCAAAATCATAGCGTTGACAAGTACCTACCGTGGGTATTTGTGGAGCGGACACTTCGAATCGTTCACCAGTGAACATGAGGGTTTTTGTGCAAGTTCCACTGGACTCTACGGTGCCATCGAGATAATGTCGTTTGCATTTATCATGTGAATTTATAGGGTGTCATGAATAATAGAAAGGTCACGCCAGGGTGATTCCCGCCCTCTTAATAATTTATTATTTATTAGCTGCATTACATAGATTAGATTAGGTGTATCACTAGTTGACACATGAAAAGAATAGCATGGCAAGCAGAAGGTTGCGCCAGGTTTTGCCTCGTGGGTTAGCATAATGAACTAGAGCAAAGTGTAAGGACATCAAGGCCTTCAAGAATCAAGAAGGAGCGAATTAGAAACGAAACATTCAGAAAAAAATATTATATATATATATATATATATATAAAGCAGCGCTATATTTGCCAGTGAGGGTAGGGCATATGCAAAAAGAAAGCTTTGTGGAAGATGATGACGAGCGGGCATACGTAGTCAATATCTTGTATTCTTGCAGAGTAATTAAAAATAGCAAATATGAGCTAGAAGAAAGGGAACAATAGAAAAAAAAATAGAACAAATGAATGGTGAAAATACAGAACTGAGATTGCATAGTGAAAATCTGTTATGTGTCAAGCGCAGCGAAGTTGTTTAAAATAAAGTAAGCCTGAACGCGTTGAGGGTGTGCTGAACCACAGCGGGTGGTGGTGATACCATAATTATGTTGAATAATCAGCCGATGTCCGATATTTGGCGACGTTCTTAGAAGCTATTTAGATAGTGCAGGGAAGAGGTGGAATCATCGTTTCGTCGAATGGACGTTGTAGAAGAAAATCGTAGTTCATTCTTGCCCAGAAGTCGATTCCGATGAGTTGTGGTGATAGCAATACAGTATTGGGTGTTCCAAAAGATTTCAATCTTTTATTAACAGTCGTTATGGATAGTCTCCGTGGAATATCGGTTACGAGCGGAGCGGAGCGGTGTAAATGATTTCGCATTATATCTGAAGTGTACGGGGTGCGCCGATGTAAAACTTCGCTTGTTCACTAGCTGATGCTAGGTGCAACAATAATAGCATATTAGATATAACGCTCATATGCGATTTACCCCGATATGACATAGCTCTAGCGGCCCGAAATGACACAACGTGGGGCATATGTAATAGTATGGTATATAAGTATGGCTATCGGAGGCCAGAGGCCGAAGGTTCGAGCCCCGCTGCGTGACATATAAGAGAGCTTAAGCATTGTAAAATTGCAGCTCCTTTAATAAACCCATAAAACCTTTACGTTTACCTTACCTTTACCGAACTTGTTAAGGTTGTACCTCAAAGGCAGCAGACTGCTTGGAACTGGCTGAGATTTCAATGTGCAGTTATTGACTAAAATCAAAGCTCTCTCTACATTCGTGGCTACCAAGATTAAGTAAAGAATAACGTATATGTCCATATATTTCATGCTATTCTGTAATCGTTTTGTAACGGCCTCGATTAATACATATGTGTTTGTCGTTTTCAAAACGTCAAATCTTAGGGGCTCGAAAAGTCGGAGGGAGAGTTTTTCCCCGTTGTGTTTTGTATATGTCACAGCTGTTCTATCGAATTGGATACATCGCATCAAAGTTTCTTCGATAAATCGCTTGATGCATACCCTCTCTCGTGTTTGGAATCGTCGAGTCGTCGGAGTCCATAATAAGCATTGTGATAATAATTGCCTCAAGCAAACTCCATTCTAAATCACGGCCCAGTGCCGGCAGTTCCCGTTCGCCGCTGCTTGAAAAGCAATGATCAGTGATGATATGTATCCAAACGTACCCTAGCTTGATTGCTTATTTCACTTAATCGTCTTCTTCGAAGCAACAGAACAGATCGAGGAACCCAATTCGGCAATGGGTGTAGTCTACAATTGGGTGAAATATAGCAGCCGCTCGAGGCAACAACACAACGTGGGTAATTACCCTAAAGAGGGAGATCTGATTGAAAGCTTGCACAAGTGATTTATATTTTTTCGTCATCAAGTCATATGAGATCTGCTTCGCCTTTGTCATTTTCTTTCGCGCCAAGTAGATTTTGTCATTTCTGTTAGCTTCTCCTAATAATCTCTTCTTTCTCATTATCTACCCCATTTTTCATGCGGATTAGATAGTGAGAAAGACGAAGTCATTCGTATTGTTTTACGGCCCTTCAGCTGCTTGTTGTACAATTCATGTCCAGATAATTCAAGCCTCATCAGTAATACGGATGGAAGGCTAGCCAGATTCGTTTTAGGTAGCTCCCGAGTCGACCACATCACAAATGGTAACAAGTAAGACCTACAGTCCCCTTTTGTCAATAAAGGTGTTTATGAAAAAAATCAGGTATCTAATCAAATATGTGTTATATGTGCATCGGCAAATGCTTCTCCCTATTAGGAGTCGGCGTGAATCGTGTAGTTGTTGTCGATAGATTGGTAGATTCCAAAGGATCCATGATTTGTATGCTTATCTCTGTATGTCGATGGAATTCAGTACTTTATTACGCAAGGCATTATATTCGTTGTTTCACTAATTCACATCATGATTGGCTACTTGAGGTGATACCCATTTCTCTTATTTATTATCTATAATATAAACAAAAAAATAGTCAGCTGACAAAGCATTCCATGTCTATCGCTCGATGCCAACTCTTTGAGTGCAGTCTCCAGCTTTTTCGACTGTCGCATATATATATATATATATATATATATGGCGCAACCTCACCTGTCATGGAGCGAATGCATCTCGTAGGGCTCTGTGACCAACCCTATTAAACAAAACCTGTTTAATATATTAAATTGCTTGGCGCGCCGTCTTTAGTAAAAATTGACAATTCGATAAGGTATATCGTGGTGGGTCCATTGCTCATTGCCGGTTTTGCGTATCTATTACAACTGTCTTTTATGGCCAGGCCATGTATCGAGTTGTTTTTATATGCTCATTGGTCCTTCCTTCAATCTCTGTTCTTTTAGGTAAACGGCGCCCTTTTTATTATACAGCAGATTCAAGCTGTTTCTAATCATTATATTATGCGCTTGCCTTAATGAAAGATAAGGCCACCCGCGCATTTCATCTCACATGGGTAAGGTCGAATAGATGTAGATATATGTTTGCGCATACATCCGCGCTACACTTGGCTTGATCCCGTGCGAAACAGGTGACCACATCTGAGCTACTACTGCTCGCTGAGTCGCTGGTCGGCCAAGCGTTTACCACACGTCGTCATGCAAGAATGCAGCTGATAATCTCAAAGCGACTATTTATTTATACACCGTGCGTTCGCTTCAACTCACTCACTGAAGTGGTGAGTGAGCTGTATTTACGCGCGGCGTCCTTATTCCTGCGGGGAAGCCTCACCTGTCATCGCCTCCTTTGGTTGGCCGAGAGGGAGAGGAGAGAGTGGGTGAATGTAGATATACATATATGTATTGATTAGAGGTGAAAAATTGTATCTCGTGCTTCTAACAAGGGTGCTTAGTCGTTCTTGAATCTCTGGTGCGCCGAGCCTTCGGGTGGACCAAGGTTAGGTCCAGTTAGGATAACCTATCAAAATCATAGTGGACGGGTTCATCGAAATACTACACAAGTGCACATCACAGAGAGTATCAAGCATTGACTAACAGATTGAATCGCTTGCAGTAAAACCAATGAGTATGCATGTGAGCGCCAAAACATAACATTCTGTATAAGCTGTGAATCAATACTGAGATTCCGTTGCTTGTACATACATTGCATATGAGTGTCTTGATTTGTGCTTTGATGTGTGATTTGGCCAATGTGCTATTTCATACTTGTGTGTATCTTAATACATTCATATGATTAGTGACGCAGTTGGAGGCAGGGTGTTAAAAATATTCTCATTGCGTTGACGAGGTGACGTTATGTCGACCTTGGTGGGTTCCCATCACTACACGGATTTCACAGTATTATCGTTATTCGATGTGATTTTATTTAGCACAGGTTACATCAAGTTCGAGATGTAAGGCTATTATTATCAATATAAAGATTATTATTTAACTATTATTTTGCTGCAAGCAAAATAATAGTTAAATAATAATCTTTTCAGGTTTCAGGCATAGTCAAATATTCCGTTGTGTACTCCGGGTGGTTTAATTCTATATTTGCCAGTTAACCAAAGGCGAACGACGCCAGGACTGCGACTTCAAACAGTTCAATCACGCCGTTTGTGGCTTCACCGCTATTCATAGACCTACATTATTTAGTCATCGACACTGTCTGTTGTAACCGCTGAAGAAGCAAGTCATTGATCTCAAAACGATTGCAAAAAACGCATTTGGACACTCTTTCACAGAGATTTAAGTGAAAAGAAACCCTTGAGTGCTACTGCCACCGACCCCTGTGAAATCAAATGACTGACACCGGGAAAACGAGCGTCTCTTATCGGTGAACATCTCACCAGGTTAGCTAAGCTGTCATCTTTTTGTCATTTCGAATGGGACCATCATCGTGTCGGCTCGAAGCTAAGGGTGTGCTCACGGGCTGAATTTATGTTGTGGCGATGAACCAAAAACCTTGGTGCGCTTAAGCTTCTAGACTCTGCGTAGTGCCTTGCGCTAGCCTACGAAAATGGAGGACGTCGATTTTTTGTGGTTAGAGTACATTGGACGTGAACTCGACGAGAATCATTAGTCACTGCAATGCGTTTCGTAGCGTTGTTAGCTTAAAAAAACATTGTATTAAAAAACTTACTGTTTTTTTAATATGCTAGGACAATTGGTTGCTATCTTTCTTTGTCGCTGATTAACTCTTTACGCTAATTGTAAGTCCAGAATGAGAGGGTTGAGAAAGTAATGTTTTGCAACAGCTTCATGTGTAATCGGAATTAAATGATCTGTATATGTATTTAGATATATTTTTCCTTGTATATACATATTTGTATCAGCCATAGCGTTGATGTGCTAGTTGTGCTGTCCTCGATCTTGGATGTTTGGCACCGATCTCACGGCGAATGGTAAATATCAAAAGCTGGTATATAATAGCATGTCTATGCAGAGGCCTCGTGTAGACACGGATGTGAAAAGGCACAGCTGTGACTGAGCTAATACCTTCCGCAGTGACTTTGGGAGCTGACTATCGCTCAGTACGATGGTTGTGGGGAAGAGAAGGATACATGGGCGGACAAGAACTCGAGACTGGGTTTTCCGTTAATCGTCAAATAAAACATGTCTGTTTATTATGTTACATAGTGTTTGTTATAACTTTATAAGGGCATTGGCTGACGTATAGATTTGACTATCAGCTGGCTACAGGACACCCGTTTCCGGTACGGTGTTTTTTTTTCTCGCCGAATCAATAAATATTCCGAAATGCCAGAGGTAGGAACTTGACTTGACATACGATTGGGTTTGTTGTTCGTATCATAGCCAGTATTGTTACTTGGATATAACGATATACAGATATAAGGAACACGGAGCTGTATATTTGAGTAGAGTTTGTTTGAATCTTGAAAAAGATTCAGTAAAGCGGAGGGTTAGTTAAAAAATGCCATTTTAAATATATCTTCGTGAATTTCACTGTTGCACATCAGGTTGGTATTGAGCTCAAATAGAAGTTAGTTTGATATCTCATGGGCCACGTTATCACCAGTTCAGGAATCTATGTGAACATTTTACGAAGTTTAGTTCTTATGTGCCTTTTTCGAGCCACTTATTCTTTGTCAAGTCGGCAACTCAGCCATATGCGAGATGTCAGACTACAAAGACTTAACTCTCGAGTCTGACATAAGACGCTGTTGATTCAGTCATATGTTTACAAAAGAATATGGAGCGGAGGTTTAGCCAAGTCGAGTCTATGTTCTATCTATTGATTTTGTTGGTTATTGACAAAGAGCTCAGCTCCTTCGCCTCTACCGAACTATACTATAAGAACACTATGGCATACGGTGACGTTCTGCGTTTTGTTTCTTTGGAAGACAATGCAGCCAAGTAATCCTGGACTGGCCGACAGATCGAGGTCATTTGCTATATCACTATCGTGGCCCTATATTACTTCCATTACTACTCAGAAAATGGGAAACTCATTTTGCTTATTTGACATGCAATAGATTAGGCATACAATATATATAGCATCCATCTGAGAATGGAGTACGCACGAATATCGGTGGAAACGCAATCGTCTTATAAACCGCTGCAGCTCAAATAAGGATGTCCGTACTAATGTGTATATGTCTACCAGAAGGCGAGATCACATAAGCGGGTCATACCCCGGAGCAGATGAAGCTCTTTGACAGCTGTGTTCATATATGAACTGACAAATATCCAAAAAGTTATCAACACACCGGATTGCAAAGAATTATTCCTATATGCGATATGTATGATTTTCTCATTGGTTCTCGTCCAGTCAAATCCAGTCGTCGGCATTAATTCAGCATGACTTCTTACGCGTTTCACTGCTTGAATGCAAATGGATGCTAATATTATAACACACATACATACAGACATATATCTGCATCTTGTACGAAATCGGACGAGTCTATTGTTATAGATTCCGAGTTGCTAGTCTTGCGCTGATACTCTATGTATATAGAGAGAGAGAGAGAGCGAAATTAAGTTAACCGCTCGTCTAATACCATAGCAACATATTTGACATGTGGTATCAATGTCCTTGTTTTCGCCTCGTAATACGGCAACAATGAACTGCTGATTGCACCTCTCACAATTCTGGTTCAGCGTGCGCGAAGACTGTCCTTCTCCCCTATGTTTTCTCTCTAAGGCCAGTGTACAGAGGAGCTATTGTTGCGGAGGACCCGGTCCTTCTCTATGAAGCAGCACCAGTCCACGGCGAAGCAGGACATTTCCAAGGATTTTCGACCTTCTGATGCTCTTCAAATAGGTCGACGCTTTTCCTCGAACAATGCTAAACCTGGAGTAGACTTGTCGTCTGCAGAGACCCCGTGACAGGTGAGACGCCAGACGATCGGAACAATAACGCGAAGGGGCCTAAGGATCGACCCTGCCATCTTGACTTGACCTTGTCAACAATGCCTACAATATAGGACGATATCATTACGTTTCCTCAATGCCTTGTGAGCCTCACCTTCGAAAGGTAAAATGAAATCGTCATGGTCAACAATTGACTGCGTATAACAGCTGACTCGGGTGATACACCTGTGGACAGGTTCGTGAGTCATTCGGCTTTCAGAATTCAAAACGCTGCACGATACATATGGCTGCCGATGAAAGGGCATGTTGAGAAAATTTCATGGATTGTTCTGCTGGAAAATGGCTGTCGAAACATAAGAAACATTTCGTGAAACAAACATTTCCCGAATGCAAAATCAAACAAGTCCTTGAAATCGGCTTGTAATGTAATCCTATAAGAAATGTAAACATATCATTTCTTCAGCTGTTATCATTGTACGACCTTGAGACAGCTGCTCTGTAACTATAATATTATATAATTAGTGACCTGTCCAGTTCCTATCATTAGCTGTGGAATACCCGCCTCTCTCGTCGGATAACAGCAGTGAGCATAAGGACCTCCTACATGTACAGACCGGCCTAAGGATAGGCTGCAATCACAGGGTTTTAGTTTGCGCGTGGAGGTAGCAATCAGCTGAGTTTGCACCACCTCTCAGATCTCTGCTCCTGGTTTTGACCTGGATTTTCCTCTACTTTGCTGAGATTTTACGGAGCGCGCTTCGTTTCTTCAGCTGGCCCCCTCAGCCTCACAGTAGGCAGTTAGTCGCCTTGAATAGATACCACACTCGAGAATAACTACGGTTTCGGTAAGCATCGTTGAGTCAGATTATTAGCCTGTATAATCGAATATCATTTCGATACAAGTGATTCAAATACACATTTTCGAACGGCTTCAATAGTTCGTATAATTCGTACAACAACAACAACAACAAAGAACAACAGAGTTTAATACTGTCAAGGTGAACAAGACATGATTAGAAAGACTTTGTAAACATATATGTTTGCCCAAAGACAAATAAATACAAATTTGTCCAAAAGCAATCATCGATTATCGTGCGTACAATATTCGCAACCGTATACCGCTTGTTGTTGTGGTTTATCCTGTGCAGAATATGTACGATCACATTCACTACGATTGTACCCACATGGACGCTTTGTCAAAAATCTGCAATTCTATACCCTGCCTATTTGTTTGCACATGCTGACCAGAGAACCGTCTACAACGATTGGTCCTCAATGATTTTGTCAGCATCGAGAAAATTCGAATTTAAATCGACTTCAATCGATCATTTTCACGAGTCTTACCCTCTCTCTCAGCCGAGTTCAGCTACGGCTGTCTAACATTGATCTTGCTGTCAAATAAGGTACGTGAAATATTCATGATTCTGTAAAGAATCACAGCGAACGATCATAGAGATTCGTGTTGATATGCTCGTGTACTGGTTCCACTATTATTGTGATAAGTTCAAGCTTATTTCTAGCTGTAGTGGAAACATGTCGTGTGGAGGGAGAGAGAGAGCGGATTCTCTACATTTGGTGTCACCAAGCGCCAAACTGCATTCAATTATAGCGGATTGATGCTCTCGTGACGTCCATGATCGCTGCGGATAGGCAAACAATCTATATTCAGCCGACACCTAATCGACGGTGACACGATTGTCCAGCTCATTGAGGGTTTTGTGCTGCTTGCATCTTCAGCGCTCGGCTAACTGATGAAACGTGCGTTATTCTGATAGAGATATCCTCATCAATGAGTAAAATCTGGATTAATAGGGTACACCCAGCGCCGCAGTCTATCACACCACTCTGTTCGATGTTTGTCTCGATGTATCTATCTAACAGTCGATCAGTACACAATATATATTATCGAAATAGCAAGGATATTGTTGCTGTTGTTGCTATAGCTGTACTAAGGTACATCCGCTCGCTTACCTGTATGAGTGGGTAGCCAGGCCAGCCGATTTCCTCCGTTCAAGATATAAATTAGACTTATTTCATTTCAAATTGATAGCCTGCTCATATCAGATAGCCAATGCAGGAGAATTTTATTAGCTGCGCTGGTGGTTCGTTCTCGCCCGACTGTAGAATTCCGATTGCCAGATTTCGTATATTTAGTATTTTACAATTGTCGCCAGTTCGGCATTTGCTTCAGTGTTTGCGTGCATATACAATGTGTGATTGTGTCAGTGAAGCTGTAACGGGAGTAAAGTGACACGAGTGATTTTCAAGATTATTTTTCTGTGGCGGCATCGTACCGTGTGTATGTTATTATTATTATTATGATTATAGGTATCGTGTGTTGAACTGAACAGGCTTGACGGCCCGTCATCGTGAGAGACTTGGCCTGCGCATATCGTCTGATCGGCCTCTGTTAGAGATTCCAATATTGGAGAACGTTATAATGCTAAGTGGGTGATGATCGGACCTCCAAATTGTACTGGGGTGTAACATCATAAAAACGGTCTTGAACAACCTGCTGGTTTAGGAATCTCAACGAGAGAGTGCAGCCTTCTTTATTTATCGTTTTATTTATTTAGGTTTTATTTATCGCCCTGAAGAGAATCTTACGTTTACAATTTTCCGTTCATATAAATTGGCCAACAATTCCTTTGCTTTGACGTCATCTAAACTAACAATAATCTTGTCTCTTCAGGTTCTAATAACAATAGCAATTATGTCTGCAATTTTCGTCAGTTTTCCGTTTTCGACAATTTCGAATTTTCGACAATTTTCCGTTCATATAAATTGGCCAACAATTCCTTTGCTTTGACGTCATCTAAACTAACAATAATCTTGTCTCTTCAGGTTCTAATAACAATAGCAATTATGTCTGCAATTTTCGTCAGTATCTGGCCAGCGTAACACCATCGAAATAGTGAAGTTCAGCCGAAACTTCATTCAACGACACCCCCACACACATGGCCGCTGCTTACCCTGATTGTGGCCGTATCTGACAAATATGAACGTTGTGAGATAGTTGTGTATAAAATACCATTATTAGCATTATGGTAGTTTCAAGTACTGTTATTCATATATCATCCACAATGCATCCATGATCCCTGCAATGTACGAACTACCTGGAGCCATTGTTTCATTTGCGGCATCGTTGGTCGGCTGTGGTTCGCTCCGTGGTGACAACACATGAGTAAATATGCCACGCGGATGATTTCAAAGGCACAAAGACTTGAGCTAAAAGTTAGGATGTCTCTTTATTTGTTCTCAGAGTAGTTCCCGACGAGACAATGGACGGTCTCATTAGAAGTGAACAGTGACGTGTGCAGTAGACATCACCTAATGAATTTCCCGTCGGGCGTACTATGAAGAACGTCTCATTGTGTAGCTTCGGGATTGTCTCTCGCTCTCTGCCACCTAAAACTTAGTCCAGCTGCTGCTACAGGGCGAATTCGAGACAGTATAGCATATGCTGAGGTGGGGACGATCACGCTATTGTATGATATTCGACTTTTCGAATCTTGCCGACAGTTGACAATAGGTCTGCTGCATAAAGCTGCACAAAGGTGGGCAAACGAAGCTATAAAAGTACAGCATTTTACGGGATATGAAACACATTTCAGATTAAGTAAGCAAGTAAGTAAGGACAGAAGTTAGTATAAAACTTTATAGTCGGTTGACTATCCGTAAATAAAGTAGAACGTTGGCTCGCAATATTGATCAGTCGAGTGAGTTTGCGAGTAGAATCAATTTGCTGTGCGTCGAACTCGCGCACTCTGCATCGTGGCGTGATGATCTCTGCCTAATCGTAAACGTTGAGACAACAGCTACGCTTGATGTATACCTTGTAACTTTGCCAACTGTCGTGGTGTAGATGTTACCAGCTGAGTGGGAAATCGATATAGACGTTTTCTTTGCTTGTGCTTTGGAGCCACTGGGCCCGTCTTGTCTATTCATGGTGGCTATCTCGGCCTGTCAATCTGATTGCAGTAGCTAATCGAGTCGTACACCTGCGATCGTGCACTTGTAATCTTTCAGCTCCGGAGGTGGAGATGCGTCAACGTTTTATTTCGGTGATCATACAACCTTGTCTGAATACTGGAGAGTAAGCGTGATCTCTCTTGTGAAATACAAATTTCACAAAACTAGACAGCTGAAACATCATTTCCGGCGATCGCAAGTTTGGCTGCCCGCCACCTGGAGACATTTTTTTTTTATTTTTTTTTTTAGAGGAGGAAATTTTTTTCAAACGCACGGTTACCACCAGAGACAACCTGGAGACATTAACGAGAAACGACTGTACTCAACAGGACGGGGGGGGGGGGGGGGGCTGAGTGACCACGCATCCGTAATCGGCCTTCGAAGGGAGGTAACCACCAGCGTAGTCATTAGAGTCAACAACAAGCTCGGACGGGACATGGTTTTTGAATTTCCTTCGCTCTCCATTGTCTCCGTTTCGAAGCCCTAGTTATTATTAGATTCTTCATTATTCAACCAAAATATTGGCGTAAACGATTTTTCCCTCCACTCGAATTATTGGCAAATCTAAGCTGCGTATTTAGCACGAAGTTGGCAAATCCCGGTGTTGTAGTCGACTTTCTGGAAACTGGAGCAATTCTAGTTCACTACACGAACACTCGTCTACACAAAAAGCTGTACGGCCTCTGTTTCCTTCGGTGGACGTCGGGTGGCTCTGTCGGCTTGACCACTCTACCTTACCAGCAGTGATTTACATTGCGTCGTGCCTACGCGCCATTGAGCCCACTCTGGCGCCCAGTGACGCTTATGGATGATCGAGCATCTGTCCGTTTGTATAAGGATGTGTAACATACTGATTCAATTTGCACTGCGTCCATTTTTTTCTGTTTTGAATACTTCGACTTTCTAATTGCATCGAAATATTCCACATTTATTGCAAATTGTAGCGTTGTTTTGTAACGTACAACTATTATCACACTTTACATATTCAGAAAATACTGTAGGTTGCCCATGAACAGCCCACACCTATCGTTAAAGGCAGAGACCTTTCAGGCGCTGTGTCTCCATGTAGCGAGTCTACGGGACCATTACAGTCGAACTTAAAATCTCGCAGCTTTGGGACAGCATTCTTCCATTATTTTTATGTTCACTTCGCGTTCTCTCAATGGTGCTAAAAATTGAAAATGGTCCTTCTTAGCCAATAGGAGTTCTCGTGGCTCAACCTTGAGACTATGGTGTCCACCTTGCAAAAGTTTCCTTCGGTGTTCAGCGACGACAGACATGAGTTGTCACATTTTAAACAACGCCAAGTGGTATATTGTAAAACTCACAAAACCTTCCTCAATACGACTTCGCTAATTGAAAGCAGCGTTTGTCATGATCTTACCTGACACTGTTTCTACTGAAAGAATTGGACGCGTCCAAAAATACTCAAGCACGGGATAGCGTTAGAGGTATTTATCCGGAGATTTTACTCATCTATGTAGTTGTTCCCTCTATGTCTACATCTGCCTATGTGTGTAGGTGTGTCAGCTTTTGAATGTACTTTATAACTTCACGGACGGAGTTTTATGTAAAGCTGCATATGAGTCTCATTGTCCCTAGATTCCTGCGTTACAGCCAGGTACATATTTACTTAAGCACGCCTTTGATAGTGTTCGAAATCAATTCTTGGGGCGTGTCTTGAGACGAGACGAACCACCTTCTTAAAACGTCTATAAAAAGATCAATGGACTCCACTCAGCTGTGCAATTTTGTTTTGCTTCGTAACGACTCATCGTGTCAGATGTAGAAGTCATCCGTCGACTAAATAAATATTTGTGATGCATTTGTAAATTTGTAGTCACCAAAATTTCTTGACCACGAGTGAATATTCTCGCTGATTCATGAAACAGCTCACATTCAATTGTTGCAATTTTACATTGCATCGTGTTCTTGCTACCAACAGACACTATGTATTGGCAATAATTCTGTCATGTTCAGGTTCTCTATATTTCGTCGAACCGGTTTCCTGGTAACGCATCCTATTCGCCTGTCTTGCAACCGGATGAGACAAATGTAAATGCACACCGGTTCGATTCCCATCGTTGCACATTTGCATTTAAAGGGTTTGTTCGTCTTACGAAGCAATGCACCAAGCAATTTCGTGGACGTTAGATATTTCCGTGTATAAAAAGTGCAACTCAATTTCAACTTGCACTAAGTTTAAATTGCAAATTTTTGACAAATACACCTTTCTCAGTGTCCCATCCTGTTAAATGATATATTAGTGCATACGCATTTTACATATCGTGACTAACGTACACTAACGCTCTCTCATTGCAGGCGATCACCGTCGTGCACCGCGGACATAGACTACTGCCTCCTCGTGTCAGCGCCATCGGAAACATTTACAAATCTGTTCACCCTGAGGAGTTGTTCGTTGATCCGTGAGGTATATCCCTTCTCGGGGGTGATCTCCACCTCACCCGCCCCGGTGGCTCCCTTCAGCGGCGGGGGGTGATCGATCGATTGATCGGTCGCTCAATTAATCAATCAGTCAATCAATCAGTGGCGCGCACGATGCGCGTTGACATGGACGAGCTGTGGAATCTCACATCGGGTGAACTACTGGGAGAACTGCCGTCGCTGGGCCAATTTTTGGCAGCCGCTGGCAATGGCACTGATAGCTTACCGCTACCAGACAACATCTCGTTTACGCTCAACGATGAAGGTAGTGACGATAGTTTTCAAGCAACCAAATTAGCTTCGTTTAGATTTGGACCGATCGAGGTCGCTCAGAGATGCATGCGAGCGCGTGCGCGTATGACTTGCAGAAATTTTACCACTCTTGCACAAGACCCGCAGGGACGCCACGCGATTTCTGAACCCATGCGAAATATGAGCATTCTACCGAAACAGTTTTAGAGTTTCACGAAAACATCGTAGTCGATGCCTAACTAGAGTTAATTTATGCCATAGAAGCTCAGGCAGGACGAATTCTGAATTATCCCTTGTGGCCTTGTGCTATTTGACCAGGACCCAGTGCCTGTGCCCGTCTGCCTGTTCGTTTGATCTCTAAGCTAGCAACGATGTTGTAGATTTCTCTAGCACATTATCTAAATAAATCAATACATCACTAAAATGGCCAACGATTCGTATTTTTGTGTATTGTGCGTGCTATAATTGCAGAGGAGTTAAGCTACATCCCGCTGGGAAAGCGTCTGGAAACTTATCTGGCACCTCCCGTATTCACTCTGATCTTTGGCGTCGGACTCATCGGCAACGGGACCTTGATGCTGATTTTTCTTCGGAACAAGGCCATGCGAAGTGTACCAAACATTTATATCATGTCGTTATCTCTGGGGGATCTCTTCGTTATCACTGGTGAGTACGATCGTGCGATTAGCTACATCACTCGCACATTTACCGGGCTGCACCAGCGGACGTTGCTCAACAACGTTCACAGCAGTGATGAGTCAATTTTACTTTTATGTGAAGTGAACGTTGTTATATTTAATTTCACTTTTTATTGTGAAATCGACGGAGAACACCGCGATTTATCATACGTCTACAGAGCGCGTGTTTAAGCAACTATAATAATAATTTCGTGCGAACTATTATCCGGCACAATTCCAATTTAAAGAGCACTTGCCGATAGTTGCTAGCTATCACTGCGTGGGACGCATGGTCTCATCCGAAACTTTAAATTCAACGTCAAAAGATGGCCGAATGGCAATCAGGACAATTGCAACTATCCTGCACTTCCGCAAACAGACTGATGACAAAGACTTTTTTATTCTGATCAGGCATTTCTCGTCATTAAAGGCCGCTCGATTGACGGCTTCATCGATTTCCCAGGGCACCACTTATTATTAACTTCAAGCTAATTAAACAACGCGAAGTTCATGTTTAATGAGTTCTGTAGTTGGTCGGTCTCGGTTTTGCATCAGGATATCGAATCACACGCTGATATTACCATCGTTATTATACGTACCCTTCAATGTCAAACTGTCTCCGTCTGGCCCTTGTTCGCCATACGATGATCGCATTTTTAACTGTCTGCACTTTTTATCTAAATGCTAATCGGCCCTTCTTTGGAAGTGGTTGCTGACAACGTTGTGTGGAAATACCCGAGTAATTTTAGTTTTAAATAAAATAAGGAGCATTCATTGCTGGGGACATTTTTATCTGCTGAACTGGTTCAGCAGATAAGAATCTTTTATAAAAATCTTTAGATAAACATGCCTTTCTTCACACCATGACACGCAATTGTGTTAATAAACAACAAACTATTCTGCCATGTACTGGGTTGGTGTGTTCCGACTCACAATTTGTTCAGCTACATGTGATTTAAGATTGAGCTACGTTTCATCAAAATGTTTATGTGGTACGGCAACTTCTTAAAGCAGCAACAGAGTTTCAAGAAGAAGACCTGAAGACTTGAAATCCCATCAAATCGAATTCAACGAATTTAACCTGAAGCAGTTATTATGAGCTTGATGCGAAAACAGGACATGTTAATTAGCTGAAATCTGCAATATAGATTAGAACAGGTCAGTGAATACAGACGAGCACAGATTTCCACTCAATAAAATGACCAAAAGACACGCCACGGCACATTACATTGCGAATATCGGACCCCTCGCCTAGTGTACGCTGTTACCGATATCACCATTCACTCATTGCTTTCGTTTTGTTGCTACAGTATACCGTTGTTATCCACCGGTGGCCATATTTGGCGAGTTCTTCTCACCCCATTTTTCGTTTGGCGCAGAGGGCCGGTGTTGGTGCGCGACGAATGGCGTCACCTTATCTGATTCAAAGGGCTGTTTCATGTTACCATTTCACTACGTTGAATCTCGTCTATAGAACATCCAATCACGCTTGTGGTTCAAGTGCTAGTGCGAGTGTTTTATAGGGTTTGCAGTTTAGCGCTTGCGGTGGTGCATCGCGAAAAATAAGTTGTATCGCGAGCTCCCCTTTGCTCGGGTTGAATTCACTTTCAAAGATAACTTTTAATTCTCGCTTACGGCAAACGTATCGAGGTGTGACGGCGCTCACCGTCGATTACCGGGAATTTATAGTGTGAACATGATTTTGCGTAAAATAGTGCAAAATCAACACATATGCTTTCGCCAGCGATGGAAGCCCATCTCGTACGCGGCTGTTTTCCAAACTTGACATTAGAATAAATTTATGCCAATAACAAAATGACCAAACGACGTCGTAACGATCTGTGTTGCATAAGAATGTGATACGTCCGAAGTTTGCCGAGGTTGATATCGCTGGCCAACGTTGAGCCTATAGTAGCGGTGGAAATAATCGGCATTCATTCTCAAACTGGGAACGTTTCCTGTGTATATAAGCTTGTTGTATAAGCTCTGTTATACAGATATATTCCAACATGCATGTATCACAAGAATAGTATGCAAGCTTATATACCCACGGCTGTTTCCGTGGTTTTTATGACTAAGTCGACAGAACTACAATAATTTAGGGTTCAACTAAGCGCACATTCATCACTAACTAGGAAACATATTGCCACAGCCTGATTGATCCTTACCACACGAGATTGATCCCTTATGACGGGCTTATTCTACGGTCCTACATTCGATTAAGCTGAACAATTCCAAACTAGTATTTAGGCGTCGGACTTATTTATGAATACGTAGGGGATTGTTTTATACGCCATGTCTGGCAGAGGACAAGCGAAGTCATGTAGACCTTTTTAAAACACGGGTATGCGTATTATTTGTTCTTGGCTGCATTTGACGAAAACGCCCTTCAAATATTGCTAACGAAAAAAGACATCCCCAGAAACATTGCATACGTTGGCTGAACTACACGGCTATCGCTTGTTTTGGTTACAGTGTTCCTAGCGTTGCGCTGCCGGGTAGACTATAAAGTTTTACAATTAGTCCTTCTCCAAAACGAACTAAGGCTGGAGAGGCAATGATGCTGTCGATAAAGTGACAGCCGCCTACACCACTTAGAAGGTGATCTTTCCTCCATCGTTATCAAACCTTGTTATAGGATATAATAGAGTTTATCGTGATTCATTCTTCAATGGCTTCTGGACTGACTACGTCGATAGGGCAGTCGACCAAGAGGAAGCTGGCGCTAACGCCGCCTACTTAAAAGTTTCATACACATGTCAGTGTGGGTCGCCTGCGTATGACCTTGAAGCAGTAGCGATGTTGTTTACGATACGAGCTAAAGCAATAGTTGATATAATACCAAGGGCAGATACATGTATATAAATATATATATATATATATATATACAGATACATGTATATATATATATATATATATATATATATATATGTGTGTTTGTACATGAAAATAAGGTACACGTAATAACATCACTTGTGCTACGGCGGACCATATGCAGTGCCTGAATATGAGTCCTATGCTTGTCTTGATTAGGAGGACAAAAGAACTCTCGCAGCTTGGAATGCGATAACTTTTAAGATTTTGCCTTAAAAAATAGCAAATCTCTGCGGTATCTGTTCTGAACCGGAACATACTAAATAAATATATGAACGTCTTTTTTTAATGACCACAAAAACCGTGATCTTCAAACTCCTGTAAGAGTATTTATATTATGTCCCTGTGTCCAAGGGGTCCACATTAAAACGTCACCTGGCTATGCACGTCTATATTTTTGTGCCTGTACACGAGATTATTGTCAACAGCGCGGCAAGACGCCGCTGGAACCACCATCACCACAGCAACAACACTCGAGGTAATAGTTATTCCTCAATCTACATTTCCTGCACCTCTGGTAGTCACGCTATTGTTGCTCGGTTATGTTCGCTCTATGTTGCAGGCACGGTTCCGTTCATCTGCGCAATCTACGTTCTAGACTCGTGGCCGTTCGGCCTGTTCCTCTGCAAGCTGTCCGAATTTATGCGCGACTTATCGATAGGGGTGACTGTACTCACGTTGACGATGCTGTCGATTGATCGGTACATCGCAATTGCTCTCCCGCTCTACAAGCGCAAGGGGGGACGGCACGATCGCCGAGTGACGGTTGTCATTACGTGCCTTGTCTGGTTCGTCGCGTCACTGATGGCTATACCCGGTGCTTATTTCTCCTATCTGGGCGAGGCGCATCTTCCAGGTAGGCCTCCAATTGTATACTGTCACCCGTTCCCTCAGCATATGCAGCCCTGGTATCCGCGCCTTATGGTGATGATGAAATTTCTTATCCAGTACGTCGTCCCGCTCATTGTGATAGCAACATTTTACATTCTAATGGCGCGTTCACTAATCAAGACGGCCAAGAGCACACTCTGCGACCAAAAAAATGTCGCCGCCAAGAAACAGCAGAAAGCCCGCGTCAAGGTTCGTATTCTCTAATTGTTCATCACTTTGAATTTGATTCGATCATCGCGCATCCAGTTAATCACCCCGCCACACGCTTGTACTGGGGGGTGGGTGGGTGTCGTAAGTTGTCTATCTACCTATATATATACATATAGGTTGGTTTGTTTGTGTTTTTCTTGATTGTTTTTCCTTATTAATCGTCTGCACATCGCTGAGTCGCATGGGACAAACGGTGAACCATTTGAGACATTTCAGAGTAATGAATATATGGTCCCGAAATGAAATGACAAACACCATAACATAGCATCAGCTCCCTCACCCTGTATACTCTGTGGTCAGCACTCGCCCGACGATCTATCAAATCCATATTCTCGTATGTGCATATGTACAATTGTTTTCTATAACTAACGAATGACTTGCACATAAATGGCGACTATAATGCAAATTCAACCTGTGTCATTTATCCGAAGAAGAATTGCAACAAGAATAATAATAGAACAAATAGAACAAGGAGAAGAAGCGAGACATATCCACCCCGGGCATTTAGTCACTTGGTTCGGTTAAGGCCAGTCGATGCTGTGGAGGGATGTCGCCACCCTCTGCCCGATGGGGCCTTTATCGTCACCAAATTTGACAACTATTCCCTGTGCTGTTGATTGATATTGCTGATCTTTTCAGGTGGCTAAGATCTCACTGTGCTTCGTGCTGATATTCGCCGTGTGCTTTTTCCCGAATCATGTCGTCATGATTTGGCTGTACTTCCATCCGAACGCGCACCAAAACTACAATGATTTTTGGCATCTGTTCAAACTGTTCGGTTTTGTGCTCACGTTTGTCAACTCATGTCTAAATCCAATTGCCCTGTATTTCGTGTCGGGCGTATTTCGTTCCTACTTCAAAGCGTACATCTGCTGTCAGCCGCGAACTCGGACGGTTGTCAATAATTCAATGCTCTCCTATCGTCAATCATTACATCCCTCTGTACAGATTGACAGTACCTCGCCGAGGGCATCGCTAATCTCGAGACACTCCGGTCATGGTATCTGTGATCATCGAAAGAACTCGACTCGCATTTGACAGAGGTGGGTGCACTTACGTTAGTATCGGACGTCATGGTACAAAGTAGTTGATAACTCGAACTATGAACTAATTAGAAGCGGAATGGTTAAGGTCTTCTCCTCGGCAATATGCGAATGACTCTAAGGCTGAGCAAGGCTAATCAGCCAAATAATGGGTCAGCATTAACTATAGTTCTTTATACTCGTATAAGTCATCAGTCATAAAAACGATTATCAATACTAATTAAGGTGAAATCGGGCGGAAGAAACAGAGTCAATGAAAGTCTGTTCACGAGTCACACTTTTCTAGCGCAGAATCACGTGTGGTACCGTATTAAACTGTTAAAATCAAGTCAAGTCAAACTGATGTATATTTTATGAGTCTGTCCTATGAGTTCATCAATGACATATTGATTGCTATATGATCACAGTTGATCCCAATGCGCAGGGCGGTTGGTTTCCCTTAGTGTAATATAAACAGGCTTACAGTGGTTCCCTGTTTTTAACTATATTCGCTATAATACAATAATAAAATGGTGTACAATGCACGAGGAGCTCACCAGAGCTGGTTGAAGGAGGAACTAGATCAGGCTGGCCTTACAATACACATTAACCGACATAATGAGATAAAGTGGATTATTATTATTATTATAATTACTGCGACCATACACTCCGTGTGTTTGGTGTCCTACAGACTGAGCCATCTTTTACTAGAAAGCTCCGCGCTCTTGTTTTTGATACTTTGAAGTTCAAATCGAAGCCACTTCACATTGAGACATCTCTTCAAGGGTCTCCTCTGTATGCCTCTCCTTGATTGTCAGCCGATATCGATCCCACAAGTGTGGGGATCTTTGGGGCCTAGTATCTTTTTAGTTTGATGCGTGGGCGTTTTGCTATAGCAGAGTTTGCCCCAACCAAGAATTCAGGACAACGCTTATGCGGAGCGCTAGTTCCTGTGATTTTGAAAGAGATTCACATATTCGAGTAGTATATATGAATATTTTAAAAATCATATACATCCACAAAGCTATTCAAATCGTGACATGTTAATTCAGTCTGCTGGGATCATATGGGACAACTTTACCCTGTTGATTGGCAACCACTTGTCCAGCTACATACAACTCTTTTCTAAGATGTTCAATAGTCCCACCTGGAGAAAATGAGCAATAAACTACCTTTGTAGCATGGATCCGATTAGGGTTAAGGATTTCAGCTAGTTTGCATATTCTAGATTGTCATTCATAAAAATAATAGGCAGCGGATGATAGTCTCGTCTACTATATTTTGGAATCAAAAAATACTACATACGTAGTCTATCCTCGTAATGCGGATATAGAGAGATGCAACGGTGGATACACCCGTGATAAGGAACCTTGTATTATTATTTATAGTATAGAGCAAAATTAGGACTCACTGTCGTGCTGGACATTCGTTATAGGGAAGGTAAACTCACTTATGCCAGCGACAATCTTTCTCTTGATCACAATTGCTTAGTTACACTCATATATTAAACAAACAATTAGTCACTCTGATGACTGTACCAAATGATTAGCTAAGCAGGGAGGTTCGGTAGTTGAGGCTTCCCCTGGGTGGACAAACGCAGTCATAGTGCGATGCCATACGCTTTCACATAGTTTGTAACTTTCGATGATTGTTGGCGTTGGCTAATTTATCTGTTTATGATTAGGATTAGTTGAAACTTAAAAGATCACTCCCCGGAAGATACGGTCCGGTAATTACGTCCCGATCTTTCTCAAAACAGCGACACTCACCTTATCTGCATCCAGTTGTTTGATTATAAATACTACCTATTTAAGTTACTTTTTTGATAATTATTGCGCTCTCGGTACTTTCCTGGATAACCACGGCATTGTTAGGGACCTTGCTCATCACGGTGATCAGGGTTGTACGCTAGTCGTATTATTGTTATCGTTACTGTTTGAAATTTTCTGTTCTCTTGATGAGACTTACCACTTGACGTATATTTGACATTGATTCGACTCTGCATCGATTGCAACGTGGTTATCTTTTTAATATTTTCATCTGTTTGAATTTGTACCTGCACTGTGTAATGACTGCACATCGTGATCCTCCCCATAAGTAATAGATATCAGTTCATACAGCTAAGTAACACCTAATATGTGAGTACGGTATCCAAGCTGAACACATATTATAAGTAAATAAATTAAATTCGTTACAAGTAGCTCAACATTCTTTGAGCTGACACTCAGCTGCGACTCTACGTGGCAGGGCTCGGCTCTGAACCTCCACGAATTTCTACTAGAACATGCGAGGGGCACCTTTACTTTACATTTCAACCGCGTCTCACCTGGCAAGAATCCACAGATAAAATAGAATGGTGAAGAAATTTAAAGGATTGCTCGCGTCTGACAGCAGCATTTGAACCCAAGCCATATGTCCCTCCGATCTAATACTAGTCCAGAACGCTCGCCACTAGAAACCTAAGGGGCAGTTACTAGTAGCCAAGACATTCACAATTCGATATCTTAATACTTCCTGTTCGGCACAGACTCAGATGTTGCCCGGGGGAAGCTAGAAGTGGCTCGTCGAATCGCTCCAATTTCAGATGTTTTCCTTTCAATGGGCTTTTCTCTGTGGTAGAAACGAGCGCATGTTGAAGAGTTTTTCGGATAATGCACTTGGAAGAGTGTCACTGTACCGCATCCAATGCAGCACAAGCGCAAATATCGCGCCTTGGATGGGACCGACGGCCACAAACGGTAGCAATCTTTGGGCGTTACTAATGAAGGCAATATCCCGATGAACTGTAATAAGTCGTATTACTTAACTCAATTCGAATGCTCCTCTATTAACCAGAAGTGGGTTGTTACGTGAATAGATTTCTGTCCATAGGGTATAGTTGTATATCGTCGCGGCCTATGGGAACAAGTTGGACGTCAATTGTTGTATATGTAATAACAGTATTAGGTTGTGTAATATGACATTATGATTGTGTAAGCATCAATGATTTTGTTGAGTGCAGATATTACCAGACCTCCGCATAACCTCCATCCGAACATATTATTAAGTTCCCCAGACCGAGCTACAGCCGGTAGCCGGTAGTATCTCGGTTAATACAGATATCAAAGATCCCTGTAGTTCTACTATCACGGTAGATCTTCTTAAATATACGGATATCTGCTGAGTCATGTGTTTCACTAATAGTCGGGAGCATGCCACCCGAGGGTATATTAAAGCGGCGTTTGCATACTCTGTAGACGAACCTATCCTACACCAGGTTTAGGGCATAGGGTCTCCATACAGCGGAGCAATAAAGGAAAGGAACGAGGACTGTGACAAGACTCTTATAGAGAGCTACGTCAAAGTCAGCATTTTTTTTAACAATAATGCATCTGAAAACCATGTTTCAAATCAGCGACGCCGAGCGAACAGCTTTGGCAAATGTGGAGGTCGAAATCGATGCTTGGTCCCTGGAGAGCAATTTAGCTTGATAACCGAGTCATTGATAGAAGATTCGTTGCTGTATAAGCCCTGTGGGCACAGGACGGCGCACTTGGCTAGAACGATAAGCATGTCGTTTTGACGACACCACAAGACCACAACATCAAACGCCGCCCGTAGAAGGAGTCTGGAGTCCGGAGAGGGGATGGACTCGTGCAATTTCAAGCTTCCGCATAGAATCTATGAGAGACCTCTTCCAGTGGGACGTTTTTGAGGTCTGGCACAAAGAAAGCATAACAGCGATAGGCCTACACACGACACCCTGGGGAACCAAGTAGCCACAGTCGAAGTCAGTTTTATTCTTCAGATGTTAACCCCAGTCCTGTGTGAAGTATTAATCAGTTGGGTGTTAGTAGATTTCTTCTTGGTGAGCCCACTTGGGTAAGTGTCAAGTAGCTTTTTAGAGGAAAAGAACTTATAATTGCCATCAACAATTTTGTTTTTCAAAGATGAGGCGTGCAATGCACTGTGATCTCGTTTCTAGCGACATGTATCCTAACGAGGCTTCTCAATAATAATTTCCGTTGGACTGTTAAGCGCTTGATTGGATCAACAAATGTTGTGTGCTTCAGACTTCCTCTAAATTTTTCTCAAAGTCATGTGGATGATTATATGTGGATTATATGTGGATGATTTGTATCTCCACTTAAGTATCGAATCTTCTTGTCAGGTTTGGCTATATTGCAAAAAGGCAACAAAGTTTTCTAGGGCACACTTTAGATGCACCTCATATATCTATATAGCTCTATGGCAGCTGAAACCGGAATTGTTTAATATCTATTTTGATTCATGAACCGCGGTGAAAACCAATTTAACTAAGTTCCACCGATCATTATCGTCTAGGCTACAATATATAATAATGGCTGGACAAGAATTTTTGGACTAGAATAATTCGATTTTACGGTCCCCACTGTTACAAGTGTATAAGAGCTACCCATGCCACATCGAACAGTCGAACGTTCTTGATTCAGTGTGTGTTGTTGTGATGCGTTGTTTGTCTCACACCATTTGACAGTGAGCAGTTAGCTCGCATGACAAATGGCCCAGAAGATAATGTGCCTTACGTTCATGAAGTATGGTCCCAAATATATACGTACAAATTCCCCTTTATTGGCCAAAGGGCTGGCGGATTATTGTAGAGTATAGATGTGCACGGATTATTGAGAATAATTTCGCAAATTTATAGATAATTCTAGACTACTAGACGTTTGTGTAAACGGATATAAAAGTCAACTTTTTTTTACAATAAGGCATCTGAGGTTCGTGTACAAATCAGAGAGGCATTTTCAATTATCCCCGTGACATGGACATCGAAGTTAAGTACAGGGGTCATTGCGACTTCTAGATGTCACAGCGTTCTCTGATTGAACTGTCTCGCCATTAATAGTCATATTCATATTTGTAATGACCAGTTCACACTACCAGACATTTCTTCGTAGAGCTTAACATATTATTGTTTCGGCACCACACAGCCACTGCATCTATAGCAGTCTGGAATAGTTGCCTATCTTAAATCGTTCAGATCGGCGCACACAATTTCAAGTCGTCCACATAGAATTTGTGAGGGACCCCTTTCGATTCTTAACGAGCGCTTCACTTCTTGAGTCGATATTGATCCCCATCTCGAGACATCGTATACCGTTCTCTCTACTTCTCACCTACACCACTATACTCCAGTCTTCAAAGAGCGACAAATAGGTTTGCGGCAACTGCAGGCCAACAGCGCTATCTTTCTCCTTGGGGAAAACGTTGAAGCAGTTCTCTTGGATCACCCGAGTTAATTTCTGGCAGAATACAACATCCACACCTCAAAACAGTTCGATTTCCGAAAGCATTGTAACACCACCCTCCCGATAGCACGACTCCGTGAACTTTCTACCCAGGGCAAAGGACTCCGGCCGGCACTCGCTTGCAGTCCTACTCAACTTACGTAAGGCTTTTGACTCTATCATCCTTATTATTCTTTTTAAGAAACTCCGTACCCATAGTCTTTCCAAAGGTGCTGCGAACCTTGTGCACCCTTTATGTCAAATCGCGGTAGGCGCATCGCTATACAAGTTCAACAAATTAGCTTAGGTGTCCGCCAAGAACGCGTTGAATTCTCCGCACTCTTCCTCTCTCTATATTGATCAATTGTATAGTCAATGCCGGCCAACGACCTTCTTTATGCGGACGATCTCTCTGTAGATAAGTGGAAATTATCCTAAGGAATTGATTCTTAGAGTCAACGAAGATCTTCTTGCCCTTTAAACCTAGCTTGAACGAAACTGCCTCTCCCTCAATGTTTCCAAGTCCACATTCTTACACAGCCATCCCACTCTTAGCCTTTGTGGTATGACCGACAGTGGGATAAAGCTTCGAGACGCACCTATCGTACGTTACACAGTAGCCCGCTTCCTAGGAATTATTCTCAACGATCAACTCACCGGAGTAGCGCATCTCTCTAGTCTCAGACCAAATTTGGCAGGTGCCAGTCACGTGACGCCTATCCTCGTTGTCCAAAAACGCGTTTCCAGATCAATTTTTCGCGTATATCTTCTCGAACCTTCCAAACCAATTTTCATTTCTAACAACATTTTATCTTCTCCTATTCATATGACTTCTACGTAACTGCTGCTCTATTATGCATAGGTTCACCCAGTAAAAAAACGCTGGTCGGAATACTTTTGCAGTGCGTAGGTCTCTCCTTTGGTACTCACTCCTTGTAAATATCCGTTCGTTAAATACTTTTGTGCCCCAATTTAAATTAGTCCCGAAAAACTTTTCTTTGAACTAATCAAGTACGCTTAGCCCAGGACGTGGTACTGTCCTCTCATCCACAATCGTATCAAAGGTCCCCGTAATTCCTACCTTCGTAGTTTAGAACTGTCACTCCAATATTCTCACCAATACCTTATATTTTCACTTATATACATGCTATATTAAATATCCAATTAATTGTTTAAAAATGCGCATTGCATGTTATTTTCTACACATGCAAACTTAGCTTTGTCATTGCGACTATACTTAGTGCCTCATGTTCACGGTGAGGCATGCTAAACACTAGTCTCTTTGTTTTATTTATTTTATATTCTCTTTCGCTTATTCTCTCTGTCAGCAATAACGTGGTCAGCACTTTCGTAACTGCCTTTTGTTTATGTAATCAAACTGTCTATAATAAACTGCTCTAGTCCATGATGCCCTCACCGACTCTATGACTCATCTGCATACTTACTGACACGCGCAAATGTTATCTACACACATTAACCGGGCACAATTCTTATCGCTTCGTTTATCAATACATCAGTTATCAATTCATTAACTCATAAGTCAAAAAAACTAGTTATAGCTGGCGCTCAGCTGTATTTCAATTATTGTATTCCTCATTAACCAAGGTGTTGATAAATGTTTCGGTGAAGACAACTGCTACCGTTTAGATAAAGAAGACCATACATCGAGACCTTTTCTAGGCACCACCTGAATAGGGAATATGCAGCTAACAATGATAGGCTCAAGAAACCCTGAAAAGAAGTATCACACAGTCTCCCATTGGATGAAATGGGAATGTTGCCGTTCTGGATAATACGCATGGTGTGTTTTTTTCCACGCCTGCAAACCGAGTTTTTGTTATCGTTGCACATTTTCATTTTAAGGGGTCTGTCTTATGAAGCATTGCTGAAAGCAGTACCATAGACGTTAAATACTAGCTGTTAGTGGGTCCGGAGAATTTGCTTGACGTTCTGGATACGATCCTGTGCACTTCATGAAACGTAAAGCGCATAAACGTCTAAAGGCGTTATATGTTACAGGGAATTTTAAATAACAACCACAAAACGTCCTTTCCCAAAACATTTTCAAAAAAATCCACCCCAAATGACCAACCGACTCGAACCCAAGTGAGCGTCATGTCAGCAGACAGATTTTCCATTTGAGTGGCCCATTCGAGAACATACTATAGGAAAAGCTTCGGCAGTTGATTCTGCATCGAATTCGGTTTCTCCGTAGGCAGCCTATTATTTAGCTACTTACGTGGAACTTTTCAACTAATGTTGGTGGACACAGACTTCAACGAATCAAGCAATTATAATTGATAGATGCATTGTGGTTATTACTATTAGCACAGTTATGCTCTTATATTGCAGGCTATCTAGAGCTCATGATGTGGACAATTACGTCATACATAGTAATGATCTACAACAAATCTAGAGCAAATCTAGGGTTTGAAGGCAAAAAAACCGGAAATGTTTTCATATACATATGTTGACCCCATGTTAAAAACCATCGAGGTGGCCTCTCTCAGAGGCAATTGGCCTGAGAAGTTTTATTCCTTGACAAAAAAGGCGACAGGACCCCCGATGGCTGTCATTCTGGTGATTATAGTGCGTGTTTCAAACGCAAACTCAACAATATTCACGTAAAGTAGCCACAGCACTTTGACAGAGACCCTCCGGAGTATTTAACCGATCATTATTTTCGATTTACTTTGCAGGGCTGACGTGGGCCATCCTGCAGACATCTACGGCCACCCCTTAAGGCAGAGGTCCTCACCTCGTTCGCCTCAACTACCGCAGCAGCAGCAACTACAGGAGCGCCAAACGAAACAGCTGCCGCATCCAGATAGCCAGCTGCACGGGCGGCATAGCGAGAACACTATAATGAAGGGAATCCACTTGACGGCACCCGTGCAAGAGGCCGACGGCGGCGAAGGCCACAACGACGGACACCTCGTCAACGAACAACAAGAGCTATTACAGCTGAATTCACACCAGCAAGAGCCGTTCGGATATACGCACATCATGCACAGTGGAGGTTGTTCGGGCGCTGTGGAAGCCTACAACGGAATGGTGTCAAACGGCTGTGGGCATCGCCAAATTGGAACCTGTAGCAGAGATAGCAGGTAGGCGAGAAGACACGTTTCCTTCTGATCATCAACGTGATACATCTACCACTAGACAAAACGCATAAATATATATATATATATATATATATATATATATAACCCACATTTACTGTAGTTTTATTAAAGTGGAACAAACAATTTCTAACCGCTACTCTGACTCTGTTTACATCAATGTATTCATGAAAACAGCTTTACTAGTATAAGTCTATACATCATCTAGTGATCTCCACATTTTCGGGTAGATCTTTATGTTGCGTCCAACGGTGTCAGGAATAATGGACTCCACTGTAATACTTGGAGGCAACCGTTATCATAAGCCTCGAATTGCCTCGTAGGAACGCTGTCATTTTAAGTTTAATCTCAACAAGCCGTCATCGATAACAGCGAAATTCCTTCATCCCGGGCCGTCGATATTCTCAACGATCGTGACTACCACAAAGTTACAAGTGTGGGCCCCGCTGGTTATCAAATCCACCGCACATCATCGTCCACTGTCTACCCACATGGCACAAATAGCCAACAGTGTCACCACACATAGAATTTTTCCAATGCTGACCCAGTCTGGGAACACCTACTGACCTTTTCTCAAAGGCACACTCAACTCAACACACCTAACCACAGAGAACCATCAGAGCCTGTATTTCAATGCTCGGCCACTCGCTCAGAACAATGCCTGTAATACTTTAGCTAGCTACGTCTTGGTCAACAATGCTGACGTTGTTATGATAAGCGAAAACTGGCTGCCGCACTTCGTAAAGCAGAGTGAACTATCTCCTGATGAAGCCTATAACGACCCCTATAAGATCAGTTGAGAATGCCATGGGGGTGTGCTTATTCTTATCAGAAAGTCATTAAACAGTTCTGCTGTTAACTGACATCGAAGCAGTCGCTGTGTGATGCATTTTTTAAAGACTCTCGCATTTCGTTTTGTCCGTTGTTTATCTGACAAACTCTAGTAGTGGGGACAAAACTGACCAAGTCACTCAATTTCAGCGACCCCTTCCACTCCTCACTGACTTGGATCTGATCATATGCGTTGGTGATCTTAATCGCTCTGATATTAGATTAGGAGTGCGCGCTGTTTTATCGGAGGGACACTCTGCTGCGATTCAGTTTGTTAGCTTGTAAATTAGCTGAAGCGAATTGTTGCCGATAACCATGCGGCTGTACTTCATATATTGTACTATTAACATCCGATTCCAGCATCATAGAAGGTGTTGATTCTGCTCTGTCACCTTTTGGATCGGATTATGAGTGTGCCGACAGATTATAGTCGCCCAGTGACGTTGACCGCAATCCCATTAATGAAACAAAGCAGTAGAATTTCGTCGAGAGGGTTCACTATACTCGAGTAGCATGGACCTGTCCTTCTGTAATGCTAAGGAGTTTTTCACTATGCAAATACCTGAATACATGGTCAAGACGCTGCTGTCTTAATGGTCAATGAGGTCTACTACCTTAGTCGTCCACAATCCAATGATAAGGTGAATGGAGGTGATGTTTTTAAAGAAAACAAAATTATTTTTTACTCAAAATGAATGATGATTGTTTACTTAAATTAAATGAAAAGTGGACAGTATAAATATATATAATAAAAAAAATGTATTGCGCTCCGGTGCACGTGTACTCTGCACCCATTCGCATAGTGGCCCCCTTGCAAACATACTTGTATTATTGTATTGAAGTATTGTGTAATGAGATGTGACAATTTTAACACATCTATGACCTTACTCCGAGCTAGATTATGTTGGGAGCTGATGGCACGCCTGGAACCAATATTGAATATATTATACCAGGTCACTAGTAAGGCGGAGCATGTGTACATGAGAGGCCAGTATCCTATGAAATAGGACGTCTTACGATGAGCAGGTGCTAAGCACCAGCTGAGGATCAAACACGAGATGTTTTGGTCAAGGCGCTGCTTTTTTTTGTACACATGACAATGATTTATGCTTGTAATATATGAGCATGTCTAGTCTTAATCTCGGGGGCTAAGATTCAATATGCTCGCTCATGTCGCTCCGAGTATTGGTCTTTGTTAGAACCTCACGCACCTCCTTAACATAACGCTCAAGTGTCCAGTGGATCTACTAAAAAGGCCCAAGAAGAAGATAATGCTCAGCAACGAATATACTCAAGGAAACTTGTCCGCTTTCTTGACCCGTGTTTTTAATCAGAGGTTAACAAATCAGGATGCCATTGACGGAGGCTGAGACGGTACCAACACCCTTGATGTAAACTTATAGAGTTACAATAATGCAAGTTCATCTGCGAAGTTAGTGTGTACATTCAACTTTTGCCTATGTTGTATGTTGCCAGAAATTGCAACCGATCGTCAGTGATTAGTCACAAGTACAACGATCACTTCATCAATTTCTGGCACTGGACAGCTGTATCAGTTGCTATGTGTAGGCCACTGAAAATTAGATGTTAACTAATGCAAAGGCGTGCGGGGTGAACGTTGAAGTAGTTAATCTCGATAAGTAACTTGCTTTTGCCTTATTGCAAAGTTTCTACTTAAGTTCAACTTTTAATTCTGTTTCGGGATGAGGCTAATAACGGATGGTTAGACGTAGGGTGTTCAATGGGCGGGTCGATCAGCACGTTCAGGACGCCTTGTTGTATTACATTAAATAGACAGACATCGAACGCCACTTGGATGGCATTGAAAATGATTCGTTATCGGATATGGCACATGTATATACATATATATATATATATATGGAAGATATCCCTTCGAAGGAAACTATAACGTTAAAACGATGTCCTTTCTGCACAACGTTCAGGCACATTGTTATTACCGTATTTAATATTGGTCTCGTAAAACATCTATGTTGGACCCCAGCCTCCAGTGATAGGGTTCCATTCCATATTTGGAATCGTTGGAAAAAGGAAGTGCTTTCGTTGACCAGTATTCGCGACTGGATACTTATATAGAAAATGGCCGAAATACAATTGTGCGGTCGGGGCTGCTGTGATAGCAGCTTCACAGGCTGCTCCACCGGTTGTTTATATGCATGTCTTATTCTCTTAATTTTTGTGGGTGGGTGCATCGGTACAACTCAGGAGTATACAGGCATCAGGTATATATCCTGCCGTGGCTGGCTTCTGGGAGTTGTGGTTTTTCCCTCCGACATTTCAACTTGTAGTTGTATCGTGGGTATCGAGAACTGTTTAATGAAAGAAGGGCCAGGTATCTTTGAGTCTTACACTGAGGGCTACTTAGGTAAACAGCATATAAGACGAGTATTCTTACAAGTTGATAACTTAAGGGTAAGTATCATACGAGTAAGAGTACATAGGCGTAGAATATGAGGAGCGTTTCCTGCCAGTCGTACCGAAGGCGCAACTCGTTCACAAGAGATTTAGCTTCTCACCTAGGCTCCGTCGCCTCGGCCTGCATGGAGCTTGTTCTTCGAAAAGCGCTTCAGAGACCTTCGAGACAACAGTGATCATATGTGGATATTCCTGAATGCTCCTAGCGCCAAAGGTGCTGGGAAAGCTGAGCTTTCTGCTAAGTTAGAGGTCAGTAGTGGCCGACTCTTCTCCTTACAAAATATAGCTAACGCATCAACATTTTGCGACGGTCGGTTCAAAAAGGACATCCTCACTTCAATCTGACGTGGCATGCGCGCGGAGCTATCAAGTATTCGGTCGGCTATGGAGTCCATGGGCCCTCGGAAGTTAGAGCAGTCGAGGTTTAGCTTACACTCGAATCAACTAAGGCTTCTTGGAGTACCGGGTCACGAGGGTCTCTAGCAAATTGCTCTTGATGGTGTCGTCTGTCTTGGCGCATCCGTTGGCTTACGTGATAAACTGTGAATGAAAACTAGTCCATTTCCGCTAAAGCTGAAGGGCGCCTGGAGTATTCCATCGTTTAAAAATAAAGGGGATCGTAAACTTGCCGCAAATTACCGTCCGATCTCATTAATTACCGCAAATTACCGTCCGATTATCTGTCCAAAGTTGTAGAGATGATAGTGCTGTGTATACTTGAGCGGAACCTCAAATGTATGAGCTTCTTCTCGGATCCCCAGTTTGGGTTCCACAGATTACGGTCAACAGAGCTAAAATAGCTGGGGGGGGACCCCACCTAAAGGTTAAGAGCTGAGGCCAGTCAGATAGACAAACAGCTGAGGGTCAGCTTGAAAAAAAAAAAAAAAAAGCAACGGGCTCAGCTCTGGCAGGAAATTTCAGACTCTATCGAAAACTACCGACTATGTCTAGGCGTTTTCCTTGATGTATCGGTGGCATTCAACTGTCCTCGGCATTCCTTTTTTTGCAGGCATTAGAGCACCTGGGTTGTAAGCATTAGGTTGTTTGGTGGTTTAGATCTTATCGCTCCTGATCGAAAACAGGTAATTGAGGTCAGTAAGGTGGAGTCTACATGGAAAGTGGTTGGTGTCGGAACTCCGCAGGGCTTTACCCAAGGCCCTTACATGTTCATTGTGCGGACCAATTTTATTCTGTTGAAGACCTTAGCCGGGAACGTTTCTAAGACTATAGCGTGCACGAACGATACGGCTTCTTTATTTTGGTTTTCTACGACCTTGGCTCAGAGGGATATTCAAGCGGCAGTCAGTTTCGGACTGGCTGTAAATGTAAGCAAGACAGTCATCACCCTCTTTCTGGCGCTGCAGAAGTTAATACAGGTTCATTCGATCCAACTCTGTGGTTTACCGCGTCCGTTGTCCTCGCCTGTCATATGCTTACACCTGACTATCCGGGACGCACTTGGTTGGGAAGACCACTGGCTTCTAGGTGCTATGCATTCATCGCCTCATTGAGGCGGCTTAAAAAATTGGGAATACGGCCGATGCTCTCTTTGGTATTAAAAATGCTGCTCGTCCCGTTACTATGCTATGATATAATCATTTTGGACGGAGGTTTCAGCGGAGCTCTTCGCAGGGGCGATGTCATTCAAAATGATGCCCACAGAGCTATTGTTGGTCAGCATAGTAGGGACTCCGTTGCGCATGTCCTGGAGAGCGTCGACCGCGCTCGAATCGAGGAGCTCCGCACGATCCAGACTGCTTTCGTTGCATTCAAGATACTTAGGGGGAAAAATAGCGAACGGCATCTCCTTTGCCACCGCTCCGATTGACAGAGCCACAACCCGACGAAAGACGGAATTTGTAAGGCCATTGGTTCATTCGTTTATTTGGAACTGCAGTTTTTCACAAATTCTTAAGTTCTCATTGTAAAATAAAAAGTATTTACTATTAACGAGTCTAGCCGCCATGCCCCAGGCTTACCGCCTTCCGGTTATCTGGCGTTCACTCCGGTCGCGAGATTCTATCCCTCACCTCAGCAAAAGAGTTCGCTGCGCTTGCGAAGTAAAGAAAGATGCTAAAAATTGAACTATTAGTGTATAAAAAATGTAGATTTTATGTGTACAACTAAATATTTTGTGTAATTTTCGGGTGGTGATGCACCTCTAATTATATGGTCATCTGTGTAGAACAGCCCCAATGGAACACTCCGGTTTTGTACACTGCGCCGCTCATGTAATTTTTAGTACGGCATTTATGGTCATGTGTTATTATGCTTTGTGTCACATATACTTTTATCTTTTCTTTTCTTTTTCGAGAACGTAACCATTGTGAAATTGCTGTTCCGACAATAAACCACGATTTGATTTGATACATAATCTGACTACGCTCGTTATTGCGTTAAGTCTCTAGCGGTAAAAAGCACGAAGTCGCAGCCTCGAGTCCCGCGAACTGGTGACGTATATCGAAAGCTTAACCTTTGTAAAAAACTGGAGTTCCAATAATAAACCTATTATTATTATTACTATTATTATATTTTACCTGCAAAACGCGAAGATTTTTCGAGCGGTGCTTATCCGAGTCTACTTGGTATTCCATAGGACAACACGTAAGGCACAGGGTGCAATGGCGCCTCAACTGTCTGCAGTAATATCTGTGCAATTCACGACTATAGAACTACAAGAGCAAGGCAGGATAATGTGCTTTGTCTCTGTGAAATGCAGTGCCCCGCCATCCGGATTCTGTTTGCATATGCAACACCACAGTATACCAAACAGGAGTGTGGCGCTCACAAATAGCAACTCGATGCGCATCCCCTACAAATCGTTTGTAGAATTACAGTAACACCGTAAGATCAGTAGAACCTACCTACCAAGGGCGGAAAATAGCTTCAAATTAACCAGGAATTTGGCACACATACGTTTAAACATGTCACCTTAGCGCGGGAAACAGGACGCGATAACTGATTTGTGTAACCCGCTGTTAACTATTCGATAGATACACATCATAAACGTGAGTCCGAGGAGATATATGTGATGGCTCAATAACTAAGTGTATCCCAGTAATGGTGGACCTATCGAACGAGTCAGCACAGGCGATATTTTTTCGTATAGATTTCTCGTATTTCTCATCCTGTGTGTTTCTATATTTTGCATTCTATATTTTTCTATATTTTTCTATATTTTTTTTTTTTTTTCTCTATTCGTCGTATCTTATTCCACAGCCTCTGCCCAAGCGGGGGCCGACACGAGATGTATTTTGCTTTCAATGAAGACGTCAACTGTTCTTGGGTAAAGAAACGCAATTCCTTCTAAAGGGAGGTCGTACCGAACCCAGCCAGGCCGGAGATTTCACCGTCAGTCAATTGCGGCGATGACAACAGACAAACAAAATGTGGCACGATTCCATAGTTAACGACAACAAATGTATAGAAACCCCCAACCGAAGACCTCATCTATTATTGATTATCGACATCGGTGATGGCTATCGAATGTCCGGGATGTTCGTGGGCAGCCAGTTTTAACGAGACTGGGAGGGAGTTCACTGCACGCTGTATGCCTTATGACGACACCTTTATTTGTGGCGGCCATTGTCGCCGTCACCACCACCACCACCTGCTGAGTGCATGTCAACAGCACTATGGGGGCAGTCGGGAGCAGCAATCTATTGACTACCCGGACCTGCCAGTGCATATATGTCTATAATATCGTGCGCTTGTATGGCTTACGCACGGCGGCATACGTTGACCATGACAATGGAGGGCTCCCATCTGATACAGCAATATTTCAAATACAAACAATGGAGTCCACACTTTGGGCAACAGTTAGCCGCACACAAGCGCCTTAGTGCCGTGGATCCGTAACCATAACAACATCGTTAGCGTGCAGAAGACAAGCAAAGCATGGTGGGCGGATGAATACATATTCTCAACGGGTTGTTTTGGCCAAGATATTAACTCAATATTAAATGTCGCAAAGAAGCCAAGTGTCACATACGGGATTCGGACGTTTTCAGATTCGCAGCTGGTTGTCTCAGGGACAGGCAACCGCGATGAGGGGTTTACTGCCAAGAAAAAATCTGGCAGATGTTTTGAGTGTCTGCTTGTCGTTGAGGTGACGCGAACTCAGCCCAACCTCACACAATGCGGTGTGACTAAATGATAAATTCCGTAATTGTTCCTAAACGATATTATACTTAGTGCGCAGTGTTGTTGTTGTTGTTGTTCTCGTTGCGGTGATCGTCAAATTGAATTAATAGTGAAAAGTCCTTCAAGCTGGATGGACCTTTTCGACCGCGTATGATATACACATGCGATATTATGCTAAAGAGAAGAAATTTGGATAGTTTTTTTTGCTATTCAGCAGTATTATTATAATGCTGTCCATTGTCATTTACCCAATTGCAGGTGTCCAGCCCTGAGCGATCTAGGAGCCTTCTCGCCCATCGACGAGGAACGGGAACTCTCGATAGGAGAATTTGATGACCTCGAACCCGCTGCCGTGTAGACAAAAACAAAAAACATCATTTTTACATCAAAATAAGTATATATCCGTGCTAAGCCAAGTATCAAAAATTGTACGAGAATCCCGCATAAATATTCTGTTAATCAATAGGCCCGAGCGTAAGTCTGGTGAATACACCAGTCATTCGTGTAAATGCATAATCAAAACGGTGAACAATCTGATAATGTCTTTGTTGTTGATCGCCATTGCGATTTGCTGCCTGCTAGAGTACATCGCATTGCAACCTCAGATCGAGCCGTGTATGATAGTGAATACAGGCACGTTTGTGCGAGATAACGTTTTTTGCTGCAAGAGCTGCAAATTGTATTTTTGAACGCTGACATGATTTTTCATGACGCCTGAGTGATTCAAGTCTGAGTTTAGCGTAACATCTTCGATACTGATATTGTACATAGCTCTCTGAATACTCATTAATTGTCTGACTGACCGATTCACGTATTAACTAATAGGGTAAACAACATTGAACGAAGGGCAGATATCGAAGCCAGGCGAGGACGCTGATGTAATTAATAACGTATTTAGAAGATTGCTCGTAGGTGCTCTGCATAAAGAGGTCAGTCCAATATGGGTGGACTCTGACAAAATGTCAGATGTGTGATAACAGAGGTGACCTTGATAAAGAGAACAGTTTAGGTAGATACAACATACACCATCACTGTAGATGGACTTTACCTCATCTCAGATCATCCGTTTTGCGTTGATCATAACCTAGTGATGTACATTATTTCACCCATATATAAATATATATATATTATAAATAGACGGATGTGTCGACAATGTGTCCAGTATGTGCCGGCAATTCGAGGTACAAATAAAATCTTCAGCTCGGTACACGAAAATACGTACTCAGCTGAACCTTGTACTATATAAAATACTGTTGATTAGTAGTAACATTTATTATAATCGTAATTATAATGATAGAAATGCAGCATGGGGTTACACACATTCCAAGTATAACTAACGAAGAAAAACAAATTATGATTGCACTTAGGATGCGTAAAGTCGATCGTGTATCATTACGGGTGAACTATTGATCGGATTATTAGTAAGTCGTGTTAATCAGTTAAGATATATGATTCTAAATAGACTTGTGTCGAAGTTGAGCTGTAATACCAAGCCGCCTCGAGGGCTCGACAAGACCCAATTAATTTCCACCCATTAATCAGGCCCTATTAGTTATTACAATTATAATTACACATCGTATTACTATTAGTGACATTGTCGATTGGAACCCACATATGAATCCAACCCGAAATTCGTCAGTATTGAATGTTTCATCTGCTACTCAATCGAGTCCGGTGGCATTTGTATGCGCCTGTCTGGCAATCGGAGAAGACCTGTAGATGGGCGAGTTCGATCGCCACTATTGCACTTTGCATTTAAAAACTGGTCCGTCTTATACAGTAATGCCGAAAACAGTCACTTTGGGCAATTTTAAATCTGGACGATACACCTACCAATCACTACCGTTTGAGAGCCAACGCGTACAGGTCGAAGATACCTGATACAGCTATCTTAACCAATAAGCTCTAGGCCCTAATCCAAGTATGTCTCTCTCCCCCCCCTCTCTCTCTCTCTCTATATATATATATATATATATATATATATATATATATATATATATATATATATATATATATATATATATATTAGTATCAAGCTAAAGCAGAGTACAGTGCTCAATACAGAGGCGGTGAGAGTCTACCGAGCCTGACGAGACTTGTGAGAATGTACTGGATAGACGAATGAATATGAACATTTGCCAATACTCTGCGATTACACTTCTTTGAAAGATTTCTTTCTTTTTTCTCATCTTTCTTTCCCCACTTGGGAGCTGTAAACAATTTTTTTACGGCATTAAATAGGTCAATTTGTTGGACAGTAATTAGCAAAAAACATTGCTTGAGCGGCACTGCAATACCATGCCGCCACAATGCTACTATTCTAGAAAGACGAATCTTGTCAATAGATCACCACCATTAGGTTGATCTCTCTCTCTCTCCGAATAGGCTTCGCTTAATGAGACATATACATACGAGGTTTGTGTGAAATAATGTTTAAAATTTTTGGGAATATACTCTACTCGGTTGCATCCAACGAGGTTGCACACATCTCCTTGTACGAGAAGTTGCATGAAAATCCGCGTAGGATGACAATTGTCGTCACTGGCTTCAGACACCCGGGAACATTATAGCGTGACATATAAGAGAGCTTAAGCATTGTAAAATTGCAGCTCCTTTAATAAACCAATAAAATTTTTACCTCTACCTCGTGAAAACGCCAACTACTTGCCGTATATGAATGGAATTGTGTATTTTACCCCACCATTAAATAGCGGCACAGCCGCATGAGCGAAGGACACCGAGCTGATACTGCGTTGAGAGCGATTACTTTTCGTGCCATCAAAGTGAATGCCTGTAGAACAACAGAGATAACCCCTCGCGCTTGTAACTTGATGCGCGCTTGTAGCGTTGATATTGAACAAATGGTGATTTGACTGACACCAATACTTCTACCGCATGGACGTTAAATGTTGGCTGTAAGTCTGCTCGAAAAATTTATTAATACTTCTAGTGCTACTAGCTTACTACTAGTTGTATTTCCTATATACTTTCATGCTCTTATTCAACCATAGGTCACTTGTGCTCGAGGCGGGCAGCGCTGGGACCCTGAGGCAAGCAATAATGCTAATAATAATAATGTACAGGCGTAGGCTTCCTTTAGCAGATCAAGCATATCGGTAACAATATTTCTACGAAACTAACATGTGCATCACAGAAGCATACATCGTGTTCATTCGGGGGCTGACTACAGACATGTGTTATGTTGGACATTGTATAATCATATACAGTAGTTCGCCTCATCCTCCGCGCGCCGACCAATCAAACTCAAGTTTGACAAGCTTAACTTCTAACTAAAATATCTACAAGATGTAAATCTGTCGTGAAATATATTTCGACCTCGTCATTGCCCGATCGTAAGACCTCCTGCTGGGAGTGGTTCCAACCGTGAAAATGCTCTTCATTGATTAACGAGGAAAGAAATCATATTTATCCTGAATCGAGGCAAGTGAATCCTGCACGGGTATTCAAGGCCTCTATCGACAACTAAAACGCTTCGTAAAGATGTCCATCAATGTGTAGCTGTCATCCGAACATCGTTCACTTGACCTGCGTCTACCTGAGGCTAAATAGTCTCCCCTAGCTCCCTGATCGAGCCAAATGCGATCATCTATTTATAATCTTTATCTAACTTCCTAAACGAATGAGGGGGTCCTAACGCTGGAACAATACCCTTACGCATTTGAGGTACTTTTAACTTAGCCATGCTGAGACGCTGGCTTAATCGATAATGTGATTAAGAATCAATACAGGTGGGCTGTATTTATATTGAATATATCAGCAACAAAACAACTTACCCTAACTTTGGTCCAGTCAAACAGTTAGACAATAATGCCTATTTGCTAAATTATTGTTATAGTCGATTACGACTCGACAATATGCATCGGCATGCTAAAACTTCTCTGCACAACAGCTCACCATACGACAGACCCTATTCAATTCTACTAAAAAATGGCTAATTTATATAGCAATAAAAGAAAGTCGAGAGCACAATTTTAATCATACGTGAAATACACCGGTGCGTCTAACTACTAATACTGCTCATACAATAAATCAGAGCTTCAAACAAAATGCCTACCTTTGCTATTTTTTGTCTTTTTTTTTGTAATTATCTGATCCCCTCAAGTAAACGTTTACCATCAGCTCGCGTGATACTCCTGTACGTAGACAAATATGAAACAAATCAAGCAGCCCAAGTCTTGTTGTCTGTTAACTGATCGTTGAGGAAACGTAAACCGATCATTTGTCTTTGCGACTATCTCTTCCTATAAATAGATTCAAGACATAGAACTGAAAAACACACTATTCAAACTTCGTAGCTGATATTGGCTAATCGATCATATCTCAATAGATCAACATGTTTTCCTCGTAATAGAATCCCGTCCCGTCGCGACCCCCATTTTCAAATCTGTTCTTCTCGTCTCTATAATAATAATAAGCAAAAGAATAGAATCGAATGCGTTTTCCTCATCGTTCGATCTTCGGCAGCACAAGCAGCTCAATATGTTGACTCACTGAAAAGCTGCTTGAAGCCTTCAGCTGGAATCTAGCCTCTCAACTATATGGTTGGGCATGCACTCACATACATGTGATCACAAATAGTTTACTAGTGAATTATGAGGAGAGCAAATTTACAGACAGAGAAAAATGTCCCCGAAGAAAACGCTATGGTTTCAAGATATGTACATACATGTTGTAGTTGGGGCATAGCTGAACCATTTGGATGGTAATGTGCTACTCATACTGCAAACGATTAATGAGAATTGATATATAAACCGTTTGACAAGGGCGGGTAATAATATATTGCTGCTATTTTGTATTCACTAGATAGTAACAGTGCGACAATATACGGTAGACCGCGATTGCCGCTCGCAGCAGCAGCAGCGGCAGCAGAATAGCCGATGCCGCTCAGCCTGACTCGCACATTGCGGCTGTATTGCGACGTAGGTCAAAGATTGAACATAGACGTTGCCAGAAGATTATATGTACATATACACAGATCTATACAGTTTGTAGATAGCTGTGGCAGTAGTTGTAATGACGATAAAGCGTCGTTATAAAATGCATAGTCTGCCTTGTACATTGCTCCTAGCTAGGTAATAATGCATGTAAGGGAATCACGACAATGGCGGACGGAGTCTGAGTGTGAATGTCAACTAGTAATAATAATAATAATAATAATAAGAATAATACTAATAGTAATGTGTAACGAATGTAAATATTTTCTCTGGTATATTTCTAGAAGACACTCCCGAGTTATCCATAGGGCTAGCATCGTGTTCTGCATATAGCGACGTACTTTCCTTTAGAGATTTCGTGCCGTATAACTGATCGTACACTGAAAGTCGCAAGGGTGAACATTATGCACATAAGGAACCGTAGGCAATGTGTATGATAAAGAATTCGATGTAATAAAAAATATTGTGGATGATCAGACAGAACAGAGTGCAAAGTGTACACACAAGGCGTACATGCAGGACATGATATTTCGTGGCTTATTAATTGGGATTGGGCGTGGTTACCGAAGGACACTATGACGACTAATTGTTTGTGAAAAGAAATGAAATACCGATAATAATAATATTAATAATAATAAAGGTGCAGTAGGTGTAGAGTATTTTATCGAATCTTCATCTTTGCTCTGTCCAATACAAGGAGCAGATCATGACGGTGACGATTAAGTGCTGATGCTGTTGGTGGTGGCGGTGATAGCAAGCCGTTGTCAGAATAAAATGAATCTATGCCTACAAATCTAATACAAGTGTGTTTTAAGTGTACTTGGCGTTTAGTCGTTTGTACGAATATCGATAAGCGTTGATATGTGTACTTCGTTGTTGACGTGTCACCCCGGCGCTTAGGGTATTGACATTTGCCATTTGTAACTCGCCACTTTGCTCCCATCGCGCGAGTGTTCTAGAGGTATCATGTCGCTGATATCTACAAAGGGACTGTTTGCTCGTACGTGTGGTGGCAGCGGCCCAAAATCAAATGAGTTGCCTTAAACTTGCACAAAATATCGAGGTGTGACGAGAACGCCAGCGTCAGTAGCTTGCTAAATTCGTACCCGACGCTGCCGGTGCAACGTGAGACGAATAGGCGGAGGTTATAGGCAAGGTCGTATACAACAGTCGCAACTGCAAACCGTGAATTATCTCAGCGGGAAGCTCCTTGGTCTTGGTCATCCGGGTGTTGAATGGGAAGAAGTGAGAAGGGCAGAAAACGTACGGGGAGCCCTGAGAATCTCGTCACGAACAGAACTTGACTAAATGATGCCAACAACACTGGGACATAGCTGGACGAAACATCGGGGAGAGCACAGTATACACCAGGCTGATGATAACGGACATAGCACAAGGTGCATATGAGTCTTATGGACAAGGGTCTTGCTGGCTAGCTCGAGTGCTGGCCCGATGCTCAGAGACGCTGCCTCGCCTGGGACAAAGATCGCACGTGCCATATCGCTATCGAGAACTCAAGCGTTGTATGAAACTGCAGTTCCGTTAATAAACCAAATACGTTGTATTGTATTGTTATAGGAATGTACCAGGTCTTAAGAAAGGAGAGTAAAGATGCGCACTGCTAACGAAAGCCTAACCAGCAATCATCATAGACAACATGGTTCTCCGTGTACCTGAGGACGACCGTGGGAAAAACACAGCAGAAAATGATCACGACTGTGAAGGGTTCAACTATAGCGAAAAGATCAGGATAAAACAGAACGCCCAAACAAACGATACTGGAGGGGGTGCATTTGTTTGGGAACCTCCTACAGTTCAGGGAAGGTACTAAAGTAAAGTAAAGCAATTGTGAAAGTGACTGATGTCCATGGCGGGAACGGGATTGAGTGGCCATTATGACAATAATACAGACGTCGAGTTATTGTGCTATTATTAAATACACGTGGGGAATATAGTTTGGCTTATGCAAAGATATTTCCTCTTCTTCCGTCCCCTGGATGGTCTAGTGGTGAGCGTCTTAAACTACTAGACCGGGGGGACACGTGTGGGTTGGGTTCAAATCCTGTCAGACGTGGAGAATCTTTGGAGTTCGTTAACATCTTTCTTTGATGATTGCAGCTCCTTTAATAAACCAATATACCTTTACCTTTATCTGACGACTCTTCTAGGTACGAAGAAGGAAGAGAATAAGCAAAGGTGGCCCCAACAGGTCCTCATAGTAATACCTAAAGGTATTGCCTCAGCTCTTTACCTAACGGTAAAGAGCTGAGGCCTGGGTCAGATATAAGAACAGCTCAAAAAACAGTTTTACCTCTTCTTCCACCTCAAAATATATTGCAAACGGTTGTTGACCATTTGCAACGTTATGCAGCTGTTATGTTCGACTTGGTATTTTGATCTTTCGATCATGACCATGTATTGAATAAAAGCAACTTTAGGGGCTAAACCAGCTGATCGTCAGCTTCGACCTGTTTGCCTCTACTACATTTTTCATTCATATCGTTTCTACTCTGATTGGTATGATGACCCATTATATTGAGTGCAGGGGGCTTGACATAAATGACCAAGCGCCTCTACCCGCAAATGTGAGTTCGTTTATTTAGTTATTTTTTATTGATTCAGCGCAGTCTTACTTGTGCGTTATCAGAGTGGCTCTCTATGGTCTCTGTGGTATTTTTGGCGATGCGATCTCCTCATATAACAATAATGGCTTTTTCATGATGAGCTTACGAATATTCCATGTCGGTGCGGTGGTGAATCTACGCAATCTATGCTAAACGTGCCTGTAAAGCGGGAGGAGATCACTAATTCCCTACCGGTCATACTAATTGTGATCTGTGCAGCACTCACTGTAAAGACATACACATTGAACACTATCAGTGATAACTGATCTACATACTCAGACGTATTCCATTCTACAGGCGAAACTTTAGTTTTCTGGATACGTAGCTTACGCATATTGATCGACTGATTACCCCGTGGCTGTGGTTCCAATTATACGATTGCAGGGTGGGGGGGTGTTGCCAAATAGATTTGGAAGCAATTAACGGCTATTGTTCTCTGCTGGAAAGGAGACTCGATCTGACGTTATAGGATCTTGAAAATGAATGATTCACACAATCGCAGATCTTTGGAATCTCCTCAGCTCAATGATGCTGTTTGCCCAACACACATATACACACCTTGTTTAATTCAGCATCGGAAATGAATTCAAATTCGGGGTGATATCGCTTTCGATAAATGATTTTGAGTATTTGACGAGCGAGGTAGCATAAAAACAATTATTTCCAACTCGAACAGACAGTTGCCGCTGAATTTGAATATAACTAGATGTCGACTTTTATTAGTTGTTGCATTGTCATCGAAAGAGGATCAACAGCGATCGATAATAGAAAAGTATCTTTAAAAGTGTTCACAAGTGCTGAATCATTTTCTTGTACATAAACGAGTTGGCTGTTAGTGTTATGTTATCGCGAAGTCTTGTGCAGAGCCAGAAAGTTCCCTTCACTTGTCTGCGAAACAATGACAATGGACCTCTCTTTCGCCATCGAGTCTTTTCTTTTAGGCAGACGCTGTCGTGAAGGTTTCTTTCATACTCACCTTTGTGTCGGCAATGCAACAGCTTTATTAGCTTTCCCATACAAGACAATGTTGAGTGCACTAGAGACACATCTGAAGATAGTGCCGTTAGCGACAAATAAGCAAATGCCACTAATGTAGAATAATTAATTGATGAATCAATACAACAACAGCAACAATAATCATAACAAGGAGGATTGTCATGGTCCCAGATATACCTATGTCTACTTGGCGAGGTGGAATAGCATCCGTCGGGTTTGTTTGTATTGTATTGTATAATAAGAGCTGTACAGATTGCGGTAACGTAAATTCACTCAGTTCGAAGTGAATCATCGCCATTTCGTGTTTGAAAAATAGAGAATAAACATATTATACATGTACAGAAGACCCCACTTAGGAGGTCTGGGACGGAAGCCACAATAGTCATAGGAGACTAAGGCACCCGGCTATAGAACACTAGCCGGAGCAGTACATACCTTCCCCAGATATCGAAGTAATGCCAAGCGTGCCGACTCTGGGGAAGAGATACACTCTCAGCAGAGGATGGTTCTAGCAGGCAGAGGCGTTTTGTCATCCACGTCAACCCTGCACTGGATCGGCCCACTTTCATGGAGATTGGAATGTCTCTGGTGGTAACCGTGCGTTTAAAGAAAATTTCCTCCTCTAAAAAAAAAAAAAAAAGGGAGGTCTGGGACCGCACTTAGAAGGCCTGGTGCCTTAATCCCTGCACTGTTTCGGCCCACTTTCATGGAGAAACGAAATGTCTCTGGTGGTGTGGTGTCCGTGCGTTTGAAGAACATTTCCTCCTCTCTCTCTCTCTCTCAAAAAAAATAAAGAAGGTTTGGGAACGGTACCTCGAACGGGCAATGAGTATATCAACGTGCTTATGTTACTGTAACAAGGAAGATCCATAGTCGAGAGATGGTTGTTTCACGGAAGGTCAAACGTTTATGAAGGTCTTGGAGCGCGCTGCTGGGATTTCGGGCAAAATTTACTACCCTATAAATTTTGATACCATAGTAGATTAATTCATGGGTGTCATCGATAGCGAAGCGTTCTTTGGAAGATCTGATTGTCATATTTGAAAACATCATTTTTTAATATATCATAGCACGAATAGCACTAACAACTTTAATAGAAGGAGTTCGACTGGTTAAGATCACACCAATATTCGCACAAGGTATCAATGCATAGGGTTCGATAGGATATTCATTCATTCATACACTGAGCTCAATTCCAGTCATAAACGCATACAGAATATCAATGTGGTTCTTTATGAAATGTTTACTTTTGGTAATTTTCTAATCAAAAGTGTGTTCCTTTATTTAGTTAAAATGAAAAGCGCATCTGCAGTATTTCAGCGTTTCAATGAATCGGGTACGTTAAATAGCTGTGATTGTGCTCCATGACCCTTTCATTGAATTTTTCTAATGTTCCTTTAGAAAATAAAGGCAAATAACGCACAGATAGTAGACCCCTCAGTGTATCACGATGGCTCCAACTGGTTTGGGCTCGTGCATATAGCGCAAGTATGGATAGGATCATTCAAAGCTGGCTTTGGGTTCCACCTGTGTTTTAGGACCAAGCGAGAGATCACACTGTCTTCTATCAATCTGAGTAGAGTAAATACTGATCAAAACAATAACTATGAGTGCCAGGCCGTCTCAGTAGAGCCGCGTGGTGATCAGTTCTTTATGCAGAGGCTGACCCTGAACGTACTTACAAAACGGGGCAATAATATTTACTTCGTGCGGGCAATGAGGGCTTGCGTAGGTGTTACGTTCTTCTGTAAGATGTCATGATTTTTGAGGGTGTACAATTGTTGAAACTCCCCAATAGAAATCCGTTCACTAAATACAATTGTCATCCAATAATATTCGTATCAAATTGGAAATTGGTACACATTTATTAGTCAGCATCATACGATTTTGCTTGTTCATATTTTGTAGCATATTTACATTCTTTTTGGTTTGTTTGGGGTATTGTCTTTTTTAGGGCATGAGGTTGAGGCAGGAATCCATCATGGACAAGCATCGGGAGCTTTGCGGTTTCACAGGTATTCGCCGCGGCAGTGTGAGATACTAAAAGCCTTGGACCTGTGAAGGACTTGGGCTCGTTTGGGAGTCTTTCACAATCAGTTCACGCCAGGCTTGCAGGATGAGATGCTAATGATGATATTTACTCCTTCATCAGTTGTCCATCCCGGCTCCATCTTTTCATCGGATCCCTCACCTATACAGACGCGCTCACTTCCGTGAAGGGTTTGAGTCCACGGGCTACCTGTGTGTAATTGACTGTGACAGATTCAGCAAGGTTTTCTCGCTTTTCGGTGTGGCTTGCGAGACTCACCATCTTCTCTTTAGCAGAGATACATGAAGTTGTTTATAGCATTACCTGTCATTTAGTTGGTGGTTATCAGGGGCGACCTCCCCCGTCCCATCCGTACAGACTGCCAAGGCACACCTCCCGCCAGCTTGCAACAGTCTGGCCAGCCGTGCACTTCTCTTTCTCGTTAATTTGATTCACAGATATACTGAACAAAACCTCGGAACCCGTCGTTCACCGCCATTGGCACCTTTTGGTCACAGTGCGTCTCCCTGATGTCATCGAAGACGCCACAGTTACCAAGGTATGTCTTGGTTCGTCTTCTGCACCGTCTCGAAGTGTGCGCAGATAGCCGAAGCGGCCTCTGTAATTCTCTCCAAGTACGCTTAGAAGTTGCCGTGACCAGTAAGAAATTCAGCCATAAATGATGTGAGTCCGCCTCCAGGTCTGTGTATCCACTATTTAATGTTTGCCTCTCACAAAAGCCCCAGAGCTCCACGGTCGCATTTTTTCGACCCTCAATTATCGATGCGCGTCCTTTTTGTCACGTTGCCAGAGATGTTTTCCTAAAAGCTCTCTAGCCTCTTTTGTAGGGTCAGCCCATTTTGATAGTCGTTACAGTCTCACTTTTCTATTCATTCGGACCGTATATGCTCGGTATATGAGAAGCTCGATGTCCCCCAGATAATATAATTTCTAATTCATAATTGTCATAACTTTAGTGATAATATAATCCACGTTTTTATAACTGTTCTCTGAACAATAAATCCGCTCGCTTGGTAGACATTATCCTTGATCCTTAAAATTAAACGTTATAATCAAGCATACACATATAGTGCAGGTATAAAAATTTAACACTGTGAAGTTACCATCATAAGCCAATTTCCCAGATCGGAGTAAATAACGTATCTCTGAGAGCAGTAACCCGTAAATCGGACAAAAGTATGGTCCTGAACATGGATGTAATTAGCAGCTCAAAGAACAAATGTTTGAGATTTGTCTGACGTGCAACAGACTCCTAGGTCAATTATCCGCAGGATATTTGATTTAGTAGAGCGCTCTTTGGAATCGATGTTTTGAGTTCGAACCGTTCTAAATAATTTCCCTAAATTGCATACTTTTTTTTTTTTTTTCGAGCTGACCCTCAGCTAAATTGCATACTTCTGTGGTTTCGAATGCTAATATATTATGGCGTTGATACCCTGTTCTCGGTTAAATATCGATTAACAACAACTAGAAATTTTCACATCAGCGACTTGTTTTCTCACAGGCCCACTACCAGTGACTTCAACTCGACACGGCGTTCCGTTCATTTTGACGCACAAAAGCTTTGGCAAATAGTGAGCACCGCAATTGTGGTTCAGTTGAGGAGGAGCAGATTGCTCACGAGCCTGTTCCAAGAACCACTCAGCGCTATGGTGGTGTTCCCACGTATTGTTATATCCGCCGGAGCTTGCAACTCGGCTGATTTCGAGATGATACGTGACCAACAAGTCAACGACCTGGAAGATGAACTTTTGAGCCTCAGGCGAGTTGAATACGTTGTGCCAATGATGCGCAGACCCCTCTTTCCGTTTCCTTTCACAAAGGAGAACAAAGGAGACGAAGCACCCATACGGGTCCAAAGGAAAACTTTATACATCATCTAGTGTTGACTGTCCCAGACCGCCACCCCGTGGTGAGTTGTGTTACAATGATGATGTCCCCCTTGTCAACTTTTAGTATTGATTATCTTTGTTAAATTACTGAATTACTTACTGCCGTTCGTGATGCAGTTTACTGCAGTAACTATGATTAGCAATTTGATTACTATAAGGCAAATTCTAGTTGTCTCGTCGGCATTAACTACTTTATCGATATTGTGGGAAATCTTCCGCAATGTACATCATAGTATTGAGATACTTGACGTCGCTAAGCGGTGTAGTACGATTATTAGTCATAGGAGTCATTATTCGCTATTTTTTCCCTCAACGTATGAAAAATGCAATTCCTATTAACTACTCGCAAGGACAACGGCATGCCCCACAATTCCAGCCTCGGTCATATGCTCTGTTGGAGCTTATTCAATATTCAATCCATAGATAGCTATTTTCAATTGCAAACAAAAATTTGCGACAGGCTCATCTGTATCCACGAATCGTCTTCCTCGGCCTTTGTTTCAGTTCATCGGTGGAGGTTCCCATCTGATTCAGCATCTGTCCTCCTCCGCGGTGTCACGCCACGAACTTGCGTCAGAAATTTAGAGGAAGGCGCGTACAAATCTGTTCTATCACGAGACGTTCGCACGTGAATGGGGGAATAAATGAGAACAACCAATAACGTCAGTCTGAAACCTTGTGAACACAAAACACTGACTTCAGCCAACTAGGGGGTACTTATCTTATTCGGCTGCACGTGGTATCAACCATTGCATTGTATACGGTCGCACCATTCACATTATCGAGTGTATTGTGGGAAGCGCATTCGATTTGGCCTACTGGTTGTCGTTTTTAGAACTGTTTTACGTCTATTTTATTACGCTTGCAGCCGCCAACTGCGAAAGTTCCATTGCTCATTTAAGTCTGCTCCGAAACTCGATGAAACACACACACGCTCGAATAGATGTAGTGTGACCTCGATTCGATAAAGAATGATGTCCGAATGGATTGATGCATGCGTTTGTCTCATTTTTTTCTCAAACACAATTGTAGTAGAACTATATGTATACGAATTCCCTCTACTCACTGTTTATTATTTGAAACCGTATAGGTAAACAGTCTGGCTACCCACTTGTTTATTCGAATATGACACATATCCACTAGTGGTGAACCTTTACCCATCTGCTTTGTCATTCATTATACGTTTGCTTTATAGGAAGTGTGCCAATATAGAGCCAGAAACAGATAGACGACTGTCAGAGACAAGAGAAGGTGAGAAATTGAAGCCGCTTCCGGTCTGTCTGCTTCTGTACGGAGCCCTCAGCCTGAAGAGAAGTTCGCCTTTTCGACAATACCATGGCCTAGCTGTATCGCACCGCCCGCCACAGGAAAGCCCATAACGATGCACGTCTCATTCAAGAAAGGTGGTGGCGTTTCAACACTCGACGACACAAGGATTGGACACTTCGGGTGCCCCGATTTCTCTCAAATGCCGCAGCCTTATTTCACTGTGTGCAACAGAAGCTGTATTTCTTCCCCATCAGAATGAATAGCGGTGTCTAGAGCAAAAAGGATTACCGCCTGTAGTATGATTTCGTTCAATGTATTACTAAACCCTTGCCTCGTTTACTTGTTCCTTCTTCCAAATATATCATTCTGCCTTTTGGACGCACTTATCGAGTTCACATGAATTGCCGGAGGGAGCGAACATATACGCCGGAGAAGCCCAGTCGAAGTTTGAATGCAATTTTAGGAACGTTTAAAGTCCTCTTTAATTGTGCTATGGTGTCCATGCTATAGGCTTGTGCGACAGCATTGCACATTATACCGGTATATCGGTAGTAGACACGTAGAAGACTGCAAACAATAAATTTCGACTATATATCGAGTAATATACAATACATATTTACAACACAGTGTATATGGGTAAAGTAGATATATACAACATACACGCATACAATAGGTCGTCTTAAGGGATACAGATACGTATATATATATATATATATATATATATATATATATATATATATACCCCTTAAGACCACCGTCAACTTTCAGCTTCCCCCGGCAGTGGCGTCGCTGGCCACCCAGGCAGTCCGGTTCGCCAGACCTCGGAACTATTATTATAGATTGGATGACCTTTCTTTTTAGTGAACAACAAGGACATAATTAGTTATCAAGCCTGCTATCATATTAAATAAAAGAATATATATGAATGTAATTGGTGGCCCGCAGAGTCGAGGAAATACATGCAACAGCGCGGTCGGCGAATGTCCGCCGCCACTTCATATTATAATAACAAATAGATGAAAAGCAGTACCCATGAATCCCATGAGAGGTCGTGTTCTTACAACCTTGAACACTCTCCGCGTTTGGTTGTTCCTCCTACGATTTGACGAAGACGCCGTCGCACTCTGATAAGTGACTAATGATTGCGTATGGGTTCTGACACTTTTATGACACCATGTTGCTGCCATTTGATTGAAAAATGCTGAATTTCAGTTTAGCTGAACACGAGCGGTTTCTACTTTAGAAATAAAAGGCAATACAATGCACGGCAAGTAGTAAACTAAATATGATGAGGCGAATTACAAATGGCAACACGCTGATGTTTGACTGCAAAAATGCTTACGCCTAATAACTCGAAAGTAGTTAGGCGATTTCTGGATTTCCGGTACGAATCAGCTAAATATTGTGTTAGACAGCTTTGTCAGAACAACAACCATCTAATTAGCTAAGCAGAGAACACACATCAGATAGATGCCGGTTCGACTCATGTCAAAAGTGCTTTTCTATAACTCATTCTATTCGTAGAATGGACCCAGTCGCGTTGTTGTATTGAGTTCCTGTTAACACAAGTTGTACAATATTCCTACTATAGAAGTTTTTTTTTTATCTCCATGCGGCAAATCTCCACATAGTGGACTGAATTATTTAGCTTGGCGTTTATGTGCAAACGAGCTTACCTTCTCTATGCAGACATTTACATTTGCCAACTTTTAATTCCCTGCGTTCTTCGCGAGTAGACTTCGTTTGCTGTTTCATTTACCTTTTACATCATATTCTTCTATGAAACGCGCGTTGTTCCATAGAAACCTGGCCGACTGTGGGTAATAGCTGTTTGGGTTCACTCGAATCTATATCAAAACTCTCTCTCTCTCACACACACACACACACACACAGACAGTCTCAATGCCTAGTGAAATGTTGAAATTCAGGCCGATGCTACACACGTGGGCCTGCTTAAATTTTTTCACTTGCCGCAGCACACCACTTGCATTTGCATCTAACCGTGCTGAGAACTTCCCGGTAGGTGCTGCAGGACAAGTTCATGACGGTATTTCAGTTGGCAAGCCTGAAAATCCTTGATTACACTGTGAAATGGAAATCCCAATAATCTGTCTATTGACGATATATCATAGAGGGTACTTGGTTAGTGTCCTCGATGCAGGGGAGACACTTTAGTCATATAAACAACAAACGTCTAGTAGATTTATCGCATGAATTTCAATCAGAGCATGTATGATGATATACCTATACCTATGATCGGGTACCCGCACACCAATATGCTCAGCTACATATCAAATTATAATTTACGTATAGACATATTTATACATATATCGAGGTTGTATACATTAGTTGATACATTGTTTTAATCAACATAGCCAATCAAATTCACATAATATGGGCTGTACTATCTAAAGTCCGTAATAAGTGATTGAATGCATTTGAAATTAATTTACACACACACACACTTATATATATATATATATATATATATAGTTCGAGAATATTGTCTCGGAAAAATAGACTTAAGGACATATCAGGGTTCGATTCCCCGATCGTGCTTGTCCGTCTATTTGAGTGAAAAAACTCTGATGTTTGTATGCATTTCAAAAATGTTATTTGTTTACCGTCGTATGTGTGTAGATTCAACGTCTACGGCCATCCTCACTGTAGAAATTTTACAATATTTCATTATTATCGTTATTTTCGGCTTCTCTGTAGGAAACTAAATAGACACACATATATGTACAATACAAAATATCACCATATTTCGATGACCATGCATTCACGGAATGCTCTTTACCAAGCATGTTTCAACAATCACATCCTCAAACATGAATCTATCGATTTACAATGTCAACCCTGTTGTCCCAATCCCAGGCACAATCAATGATGTTAATGTGTCATTTTGAATCGTTTTGTTCCCAGGACTCACGCTCTGGCTTCAGTTCGTCCATAGTCATATGCGTACAGGTCCTTTCTACAATCCGAACCAACTAGGCGTGGGGGGAATGGGTTTTAGTGAGTTTATGAGTCTCACACTAGGTGGCACGAGGCTGTTCTGTCACGCATGTGCATTACGCGTTCCCCCGAAATCCCCAAAAAGAACAAAAAGTTTGACAAAGTTTGAAAAGTTAGAACTCCTCAGCTCACACGAACCGCGATCGACCGCCGACTTGTCACCCAAACAATTTGAAGGGTTTTTTGGTCGGCGCTTATTTATTCAATCTTTCCATACTTCATCTACTGCCTTATCGTCAATCACCGTTCACATCACTCCTCTGATTGTTTTCCTTACTAAAGGAATCATATTCCTGGGAGATACCACCTCTATTTGATCCGTTCACGAATCATCTTCCAAGTAACTTTTGCGAATTGAACTATGCGGGATGGACAAACGGTCCTGGACGGTTGCCCCTCTCGGAGACCGAATGTGGTGGAGTGACTTCACTGCCAGGCGGTTGGGGGACGTTTGTAAACGTCTAAGTCATCTAGATTCCTCTTCCACCTAGGCACCGTGAGCGTACGTGTCTACTTCTCGAAGGGAGACAACTCTACCTGGATTATTAATTGTTTGAGACGAAGACGGGTGCACATGACCCCAAAGTCGGCGGTACCCCGAAACGGAACAGTTAGTCATATTGTATTGGGTGAACATTTACAACTGATGGGTAAGGTGTTTTTGATATAGGACTCGAGCACCCAGATGGGTGGTTAATTGAATGCCAACGCCTCCAAGGGCGGCAATACTAGAAAGGATAAATATCACAAGATAGCTCCATATGAATTTAATTTATTCAAACATATAGTAGTTAGCAAGTATTATTTCTAGGGATTATCACAAGAGATTGTTGCATAGATAGTCACATAACTTATTGACATGAACTATATCGAATTACTGTGAATATAACAGTAACTCTGGTTTGATATCATGTTTTCTTTACTCTTATGGATTTATAGTGGTATAGTAGTCATTATACGTGCTTCATATGAGCTTAAGAGTGGTATATACTAAGGAACAAGGGCACCTAATATCAAATAACGGTTCAAAAGTATCTGTTAAAAAGCTCCTATAGTCAGCTTATGCTGACGTTGGTCTGATGCGCTCACCTTGTCCATCGCATTTCAAGACAGAAGACGCATCACATGGCTTCCACCGTTACGAGGTGTCCTACACACGCTGCTCCGATAACCGACGCGCTTACTCCTTCTGCGATGGCAACATGAACATTGGGTAGAGCCTATTGAAGACCTGCCAAAAAATATGCAAATGATTACCCCATCCAGTGATGCACACCTGTACCTTGATACGGCCCCTCGGAGGTCTGGCATGCACTTGGCGGCTTCCAGCAGACGAAGCTACACCACAGCGGTTCGCTTCGCACTGTTACACATTTGCATTTTGGTTGTCTTATACGTCTTATACGACGTAATGCGAAAACACTACCGTGAACTAAGTTAAATGTTGCCTGAGGGTCAGCCCGAATAGATTAGATGACGAAGCGACGTGCGTTGTCGCCATAATTAAGGCGTAGCTAAAGTCGCTGGTACATAAAACAATAATTCACGAGGTTGTCGAGCTCCTCGACACTGCTTGTCCCACTGAGGATGGCGCAGTGCATTTATATTCTAATTAGGAACGTTAAACAAATGGTATCTAGGATTTGTTTTCCAATCCGCAGCCCCAAAGCGCAACACATATGAAGCATACAACCTGCGTAGCTGAATTTAAGGCCAACCATACAACAGAAGGCTTCAGCTAAAAGCTGATACGAAAAGGCCCTGAAGGCATAAAACATGCACTACTTGAGGCAATTACTCTTTGGCCTTATGGGTGCCATAACCCTGATACTACTATTTAGCTTGTAGGATAATTATATCGCAATGAGTTTACTGCCATTGAACTTCAATCGAGTGCTTTCTCCAAACTGACAATTGATTAAACGTTCGAACGGTTCCAACCAGTACCGGAATTACTTGTTACTAACGTGGAATGTACGGTTGCTTCTGTGACTAGGAAATGCAGTATCAGAATTGCTATTTCTACAAGTTGCCCGCACCGTCAAAAACAGTGATCTAGCATGCTTCCGGTTAAATCGTACTTGAACGGCGCTGGTGCCTGCCACCACTATAAAGATTACCGCAATTAAAACCATGTTATATATGTTTGAATAAATATATTATTGGTGTTATATATTATATAATGTCAAACCTTATTTACTAGTCCTTCAACCTGCCGGTGCGAGAACTTACGAGCAGCAAGTAGCACATTTGGATTGGGCTATTCTTTGGCTTCCGCCTTGGCAGCTTACCGATGTGACTCATATACGATATCTATTTATGTCGAGGTCGAGGACGGCTGTTACAAAGCCTGTTTGACAAGGTCGTGCGTATAAGGTCCATAATACAAATCGTCCACCATACGACGGGCACTTTAGCGCCTGTGTGTTGGAAGCGAGTACAACTAATGCGTTTCCCATCTCTCACTGTAGTAGACAATATGGCCGTGTGCCAAGCTTTGCCTGACTCGTCGGACACCTGCAATAAATAGATCGCGTTTCCTTGCGTAGCATTTATACTAAAGTTATCGACAACGGGGGAACCTTCTCAAAAATAAATGCGCTTTCTTCGCTTGGTGACCGTAACGGCGATGCACGGAGTCGCGGCTATACGATCTGTGTCCTGAGAGAGTCGTAGACGGTTCGAAATTTAACGGAGTGGTTGATATCTTCGATTTCATAAGGACAGTGGCTTTATGCTTACACATGCAGAGGATTGCAACACTGATCCGTAGTGGTTTTTATCCAGCAGTCAAGCTAAATATCCAGAAATTACAATTACACAAGGATATGGTTAAAATTGTATCGACTGTCATGTAATCTAAAATCCTTTAAATTCAAAATGCTTAATATCCCGAACCTTTCGCACCGAACGACGCGCTTCGATTCACAACAGTTTAGCTTAGTATTGCACTCCGAATTTTTATCACATAACCGATGGAAAGGCTTTTAGTGTGGTAGAAATATTGAAGGGTATCTTGAACAAGGTTGGATCAATTTATTCCCTCCTCAAAGTAGGACACCCATCCAGCACATCATTCATTTCACGTAGGCGAGCAACAGTCTACTAACTTACAGAGCTTTGCTGCCTACATTTAGATTGCCGACGGGTTATCGGATATTCTTCGTCTGTCGCATCCATCGAGCTAAGTATTTTAGATACACTTTACTGAGACAAGACTTGAGTAGAGACAGGTGGCCATGTAGTTCCCGTAATTCTCTCTGAATTTCAACGCCTAACAGTAGGTGAACTCGATCATTCATAACTCAATGGACACTTCTCATTGCTCTGGTGGAGTTTGAGTTCCATCCACATGAGAAATGGGAAGGGAAATAACTCGAACGGAAGGATTCCGAAGACAGCCCATTCTCCCCACGAGGTGTAGCCTAGGAGCAGTGAGCTCAACAGCGACGGAGCGGAGTCCGACGTCCGTGGGCTTGAACGCAGTGATTTCATTCCACCATTTGAATAGGATTGTGTTCCAGGCCAGCAATAAGTTCGCACAACGAAGAGGTTACTGTGACCAAAGGCGAATCCGGGAGAGACTGTCCACGCGCCATGACGATGCTAGCCGACTAAGAGCAGATCGGAACCGCCAACCCAAGACAATTACTATGAGGACCTGTCGGGGCCACCTTTGCTTATTCTCTGCCTTACTCGTACCTGACAAGAATCCTCAGATAAAGAAAGATGATAAAGAACTCCAAAGATTCTCCAAAGCGTCTGACAGGATTTGAACCCAACACACACGTGTCCCTCCGGTCTAGTAGTCTAAGACGCCCACCACCACGCGTAATACCTAAAAGGTTAAGAGCTGAGGCCTGTCAGATGGGGGAACAGCTGAGGGTCAGCTCGAAAAAACAGTAACCCAAGACAATTAACACTGGCATCGTCGACAGCAGGCGAAATCGATGATCGGTGCTTAGCTCATCATTGCATATGAACGCCATTCCAGTGCATTGTCAACGTCTTGAAATAACGAATAGATCGAGCCTACACCCACACAGACATCACAGAAAAATGAAAATACCACTTCAACGAAAGGTAAGACGATATCCGTATAGTTTCATGTCCTTGACGCATCTTGATGGAACCACCCCGGAACCTTGAACATTGAAAGGCGGGTCTATCATGAAAACATCACACGTTCGTTTGTCTACATATAAACACGAGCAGGAGGTGACCGAGGGTGTTTAAGAAAAGATTACGCCGTATCAATTTATCCAAATAACTCGACGCAGAGCGGTTCCATTTCAATAGTATTCAGCTCTGTTTCTAGGTTGTCAACAGTAGGTACTGCCAGCAGAAGTTCCCTGAAGAAAGCCTGCGCCCTTGTCATTTTCGAGCATTGTACCTACCGACAGCTTCTCTGGAAATTCTGATTATATTACATTTTTTTTTCACTTAATGGGAAATATCACAAACTCAAAACTAGGACATTTCTCGATCAAGTGTAATTGGGTTGAAATTGTTATTATAGAGGCCTAGAGTGTATATATCCACATACATTCGTTTTCTAGATTGATGGATGAACTCAGGCTCTCAGAGCAACCACACAACGAGTATTGCCTTCGATGAGCCAACAGTCGAGTCAGAATGTCAATGCAGTACAGCTGGAGCCGTACAATTAAGCCAGCAATACCGAATCGCTATGCAAGTATTAACGACCCCATTGGTTCAGATTATCAAAAGTATGTAAGAAGCCTTTAAAGGCTGTGAGACAACAAGTAATTCGAAATTATAAATAGGATATCGTTTATTCGAACCGGACATCCAGTAATTGGTATCAATGTTTCCCAAGATATTTTGAATAAGGAGATCCAGTGTTTGGACGATACTGCCAAGACTCGACGGTTCGCCACATCCCAGATTTTCCGCATACAGTTTTCTATCTAAAGGATCCGGCTTTTGTTTTAAAGATACAATCATGATTTTTAAGAATATTCTCGTATATATCGGTATATGTAGGCGCACACGAATGCACCACGCTACCGGGCTCGACCAGGTGTTGATATTAGACTGGTCGATCATAGGTGAACGGACTCGGAAAAAATAAAAAAAAATAGAAATACCCCTTCTCCTCAGAAAAACTCCACGTATCCAGCTATACGGGCGTGATGTGTTCGGAGCTCTTCAATTTTACTTCTTAGTTTAAAAGGGGTGCCGTATAAAAGAGTTTTTAATGCTTTAGACAACCCATTATTCTCCTTGGGTTGGGTTGGATACCAAAAGTTTGTAGTTTTCGGTCGTCCATTAAAGAGATTAACGAGATCAACCGCTCGTGATCGTAAATAGGAAATGAATTATTTGGTGCCCAAACAAATGGTGAGAAATTGTGGGTTGGAAAACTTTTAATAAGATAGAATAAAGAGTAAGTTGAATCAAGGCACCTCCTTCACCAAGATCGATTCTGTGAGGCATAAGATTTTTCAACAGACCACAGCTTTAGTGCTCGCTGAAACTGAACGCACAGTTGCATATTTATACAACCTCGTTATATAGTTGAACTATGAAGGAATACAGTACTAACGATGTTTGCAACGCATCGCAGAATATGGCTTTTGAATTAACCTCTCGAGATGTTCGCTCCTCAGCAAGCAGATCACAAGTCCGGATGTCGATCAGATACTGATACAATTTTGTAGCAATACAATTCAAGTAAGATACTTCTCGGGTATGATTTCCTACTACAGTACGTCTACCCCAGAGATGTGAAAATTTAGAGCACCATTGGTGAGCTACAGGGTGAGATGGGTGCCAAATTAATTTAGACTGAACTGGATGCAAGTATAATTTGGAAATCCCCTCTCGCTGTGACCCTACCTCAGTAGTTATTGTCATAGCAGGGGACGCCAGCGACTATGGACGAGACGTCGCTATACTACACCGCTCTGGAATACCAGTTCACACGCAAGTTCAATTTACCTACAACTTTAATATCGAGTATCGTAAAACAACCTAAGTTGGCCAACCTTGATTTAGTCTAATGGCATCAGCGAACACTGAATGCAGTGAATGAGATTGTTGCGAGGGTGCCGACGGAACTTACAGAGCCTTGATAGGATATACTTCGGCTTTACCAGTGACGTTTGTTACAGTTTGTGATGCCATTAAGACTTACCCCATTTATAGCGAATCATACAATATACGAGGAGTAATCCCTGTCCAATACCTAGAGATGATCCCTTGTCGCCATATAGAAATAGAATAATCTGAATTCTCAGAAGTTAAGCAAGGTCTACTTTTATAGGTTAGAATCGTAATACGAGTACCTTCGCTATGGTGTCTTGACAAGAATCTAAAATAGTATGTTCGTGGATGCATCGTATGTGAAGAAGCACAATCGTGCAAAAACTCGACATCGACCTAAAATACCTTAAAACGAACCCGCGCACCTACGTGTCTCTCCTCCGATTGCGAGGCGCACATGAATGCACCACCAGGCCACCGGGTTCGACAGTCACTTCTTACATTAAAACGAGTGAGCCTCTCATAGGCACTCGTAGCCTATCCTGGTACACTCACCCCCCATCGATGAAACATTTTGCACTCAATAGATCCATTGTTCGATCTTAGCAAAACAAGATATCTAATGGACAGGTTCTCCGTCTAAAACCTTCACCATCAACGAGCTAACAACACCAACAACAACAACAACGACAAAAGGCAAACATGGACGCCCTATTCTAGGTCATCAGAACACAGATATAAATCGAACTTGAATCAAGACAATGTTGGACGCAGTCCTTCGACTCTTATATCACGTCAGTTAACTTTGTTAGTTACGGCCACGAATAATGAGAATTTGTTATGGAATTGATTGCTTATTACAGGTGTGGAGGAAAATTTTGTTCAGAACATCGTCACGCTGAAACACACGATTGCCGCTTTGATTACAAAACACAAGGTCGAATAGAGCTACTGAGAGATAACCCGATCATCCGAGCGGAAAAGCTGACGAAGATCTGAAATCCTTTAAAGATAATCAATGTTGAAATCCTTTAAAAACAATCAACGTTTCAATGCATGCAGAGTGTAATGTTTAACATGAACCTACAAGTCACATATCGCCTGTCGCAGGGGAGTGTAGACTTGTTTGACCTGTACATTTTATTTTATGTCAACTGAGGGGCGGACTCGCTCAAATAAACAGATGGAGCGTTCGAATTCGTATATCGGTCAGTATCGTATGTACACGTAGAACTTATGTGTAGCTTTACTGTACGACAAAGTTGAAGGAAAATTGCCAATCAGTGCTTCAGTATGACAATGGGCAGGGCTTGATTTAGGGACGTATCGGCCCTGCGGCGTTTCCGTTGTTATAAATGACAATGCGACAAGTTCATTTTGGTCCACTGTTGGCTAACAAAGACGCCGCCTAGAACGACGATCTACAATCGCAGCGTTCCCTATACAGGTTCAATCAATCAGAGGAGATATTTCGATGCCGTTGTAGATAGTGTAAACTTATCTTGCCAATACTCACTTACTCAACGAGTAACAGCTCTTGTTTGAGCAAGTTTTTATACAATCAGAAGTTAAATATGGAGGTTAATCAGACCTTATATTATACTTAGGCTTGAGAAGCTTTGAATGTCCTGAAAATGGTCTAGTAGGCGCGCCCTTGAGTGCAACTTCTACAGAAGCCAGATTTGTAAACACAATACATAATCGCACCGGCCAAAGGTTCAAATCCAGCCATGACGCATACCTGCTCAACGTGGGTGCACCTCTCGCAGTAGTAGTCACCTTGATTAAGATGTTACCTTTGTTATATCTCTTATAGCAAATTTCGGTCCCCCAGATGCAACTGAAATCAGGTCATATGCAGTTCAAAACGCTATCGTGATTTCTCAGACATGCTTTCTATGGTTTTACATCTGAACCTATGAGAGAGAGGGAGAGAGAGAGTAAGAAATAATACAATAATGAAATTACGGAAATATGTGAAATAATATAACTTCACATTCTACCAACATTGCAAGCCGGCTTTCGTACAAAAGCTTGAAAAGGAGAGTTAAAAAATAGTTGAAACCAATCACGCGTCTCGTGGGTACGTTGCAAAATGTTCGCACAACTGAGAATCAAGCGAATACCATCCTGTGAAAATTCAACGGGTAACATATCCGCCCGGGTGCTGCGTTTGCAGATGTTATGAAATTTGACAATGCCCACACCCAGGGGGTTCACAGTTTCAAGTTGCCGAGACCGCAGTACCTGCTATTTAATAGGACCATTTTTCTAAGAACATCGATTAATCAATGTTTTCTCCTGCTTGGTTCAGGTTTGTTCTTGATGCTAGGACGAGACGATGGCTCCTCGTTTAGCAGCAATTCTGTCGCCAGGCACCACCAGGATACTTATCCACTGAGTGCCGGCAAAAAAGGGTTTCCTTTTGAGAGTTTCGACCTCGGGACCGCAGGTGCCTATCGGTACGAATTTATTGAATCGCTGGTCTTTTTTCAGTGCCCTCACGCTTCGTAGAATTAGCTAACCAACAATTCAAGGCCAAAGAAGATTTTCTATGCTTACTTGTTTATGTGTGGAATCCAATTTCGCGCACCTCTCGAGCAAGTGTGTTAGGTTCCGAGTTGAATTCGTCTTTAAGACCTCGAACGATTTTGTGCTTTCTGTCACCAGACACATTATTATGCGCAGGCGGATATTTCTTCCTCGGACGCGAATGCTCAGTGGCTACATTCGACGTGTCAGCAGAGTAATGCAAATATAACAAATTGAATGGATGATCCGCTCCGCAGGCCTCAGGTATTTTAAAGGAGTTGCACTCGAATCCAATCGATGTTATGGGATTATGGAGGTGTGTGTCATATATATATATATATATATATATATATATATATATATAGGGTACAAATAATCTAACAACAACCCAGTATACTGAATCTAGATATTAGAGATAATTCCAAATACAAATTTGCGACGAAGGCCTCTGGTTATGGACCCCCAACAACTCCGACGAGTTCTAACTAGTGTCCTTGCAGAGGTAAACCGACACCAACAACGACAACAAAATCGTGGCACATAATGTACGTCGCAATCAGCCACACGTCCAACCGACGGTTTGCAAGCAACAATCAGTCAACTCAACACGAGATTCATCGTGGAGAAGCTAGACACACAGGCATATGAAACGTTTCAACGTACATATTCTTCCACAATGCCCAGCCTGAGCTCTTCGTACAACCAACGTCGGCCACTGTCTAACTGAGCTATTCGGACATAACATGTCTCTCATCACCCGAAGGTACAAGTACTTCTAAGTTCATTCAGCGAAGACGACACTCAGCGGACTTTCGACGACTATACACCCAAGGGACTATACTTGCAGAGATGTTCTCAATCACACCGGACCGAATGAAGTGTTTATTATGGATCTGCGCATTGAATCGGTCTGAACGTAATCAGGCAGGTATCATTGAGATTAGTGGAAGAGACAAAAGACGCCACATTAATGAAATTTTACAACCATACAAGACAAGATACGCAGCTATAAAAAGTATCACGAGCCGTTACCAACAAAAGCGTAACAGCGTCACGCCAATCTCGAGACGACCCATTCAAGCAGAAAACGCGAAGGTGCTATTCAACTTACAGCGTTAAGGTTCGACTTCATCTCCACCAACAACACTTGCACCGCTGTATTGATAGATACCGGAATAGTAAATGTCGCACACAGCTGTGTAAAATTTGCAAAAGAGATGGCTATATAGAAAGTTTTGTCAACCTAGTTCAATTCAAGCTAAGACGTTGCGAATGCGATCATTTAGAGGCAGACTTTCATTCAGAAGACAAATTTATTCAAGACCAATATCCATATACACCTGTTATATTGAAGGAGACTCCGATAATGAATTTTTTCGTAATTACATATTTACTACTTAAATTATAATTAAGGATTCTGTAACTCACCACAAGACATCTCTGAAAATATATAGACCACTAACGATCTTAGGACATACAATAGAAACGATACAGCACATAGGATCTGACCTTACTGTAATTAACCGACAAATCTGGTTAATCTTGGTCAAATCGACACTAAACCTCAGCGATGTGAAGTTAAAAGCAACAAACATGAATGATCTTACTTGTTTTGGTTATCTCAACAAAGAATTCATTATTTGAAATCTGAAAACCATCACGGTGAAACGTCACCTGATGTTGATTACATGTGATTTATGTTGACGACAACGTAAATGTTCTCGATAGTTTTTAAATGGAAAAAATAACGAAGTACTGAGCAACTGACCTATAATCTCAATGATGTCATTGTTTATCATCGCCCTAAACCATTCAGAATTTGCAGCCCCTATTGCTATAGTTCAAACAACGATGGCTCCGTCAGACTTTGTGCTGACTACTCAACCGGCTTTAACAATAGTCTCAGAGATTACCATTATCCGCTTGAATACACTTGATCGCTCTCACTGAAGGAATCCACTAAGCGAAACCGGGAAGGGCGGTGCTGTTGAATATCGTCAACAATTGCAGAAGGGATGTGGGCGGTCAAGGCGTTGACACGCATTAGCATGGCACCCCCGCCCAGAAGATCACCATTATCCACTTCCAGCGGCAGATGTGATTTTCACTAAATAGAATGTTGGCCGACTCTGTTAACAACTTTGTCTATCTGAAGCATATCTACAAATCGACTTCCAGTGTAACGCGTGCTCCCCCGATTTTTAAACAAATCATGGGTTCTTTAGTATGGGGGTATACCAGGTGTCACAGCATACCCTAACGATATATTTATCATCGGAACATCAGTAGTCGAATACGATGACCGAATCCAGGGAACATTTGAACGAATTTACGAATTCGGTTTCATAGTTTGGATAGACAAATGGTATTTTCTCTAAAAAGAAGTAAAATGTGTTGGATTCATTATAAAGAGAGAAGACAGCCTCTCCCCAAAGAGATCGAAAAGGATAATTAAAATGTCACCGCCCAGCAACATGGCCGAATTGCGCAATTATTACGCTGCTTCGTTTGTCCCACAAATGAGAACAAAACCTCGAGATCCCCTCCGGCAAATCTCTGCGAACATCAACTCACTAAAAATGTCTACCCAATGTTAACATACCCTTCAGCATGACAGAACTGTTAACATCCAATCGCTTGTTAGCTCATTACGATCACCAGTTACCCCATTGTTGTAGGAGCTGACGCTAGTCGATGCGGACTCGGGGCTTTTGTCATAAGTTTTTCTGATAGAAAAGCATAAGTCATCTATCATGTTAGTCGCTCATTAAGCCCGGCAAAAAAAAAATACGCACAAATTGAAAGAGAGGCGTTAGCCATTGTATTTGCTTGTCAACGATTTCATTAGATTATATACGATAGAAAATGGACGCTTCTCGCCGATCAGGTACGCTCACTAGTCATACGTTCTTTTTCCGGGCTTAATGAGAGACTAATGAACATAAACATTTGTCAATAAACATTTGTTTGAATTTGAATTTGAATGTGATAGAAGACTTCTTCTATTCCATCGCAAAACTGATGACAAAAGCCCCAAGTACGTAATGACTAGCGTCGGCTAGTCAATACGGAGTTGGACTAATGACTATAAATGGGAATACCTTTCAAACAAAGGTATCCTAGGTAAGCTACGGAAATGGGCAACATTACTTTTGAATTATGACTTCGAAATCAGTACTAGTGGATCTGGTCAAGCTGGTACTATTTCACGGCTGATAACTGACCAAAATCATCGTAGAGAATCGGAAGATTCGGTAATAGCCAATGTAGAAGATGATTTTCAATCGATACCATTATCTTCGACACTCAAAATACATTCAGTATCACACGAAATCTCATAACAGTTATACAACAAGGTCTGAAATCTCTAACAACGATATATGGCCTCACCTAAGGGGGTTGTTGGAGATAATACATTATCTCCAATAACCCTCTTAGGTGTATCAAAACCCGTAACTATTCACTTTCAGAACACAATAGCTGTCTAATCAGTGATGACAGAATTGTCCTGCCTAAGTCCCTACTGTATAAACTATTAAAACAATTAGACTACAGTGATCCCCGATGTAACAGAATGAAACGTCTCGCCAGATCGGATGTCTGTTGGCCCTCAATTGATCAGGAAGTACAAAATCCAGTAAGGAACTATGAACGCCATATCGAATAATTACGAAATCCAATTAAACTCTGTTTGCAACCCCGTCCTCTACCAGGCATTTGAAACAGTTCGGTAGACTTTGCACGCTAGCGTGATAGTACAATATTTGTTATACTAGTTGATGCCGCCATGAGATGGACTGAAATAACCTATTATGTCATGAACTCTGCAACCACAATGAACACCATACCAGCATTACAAAACATTTTCTCTAGATTTTTTGGCATCCGAAACCCGTAGTATCCCACAACGGAACACAGTTCGAATCGTTCGTTTGAAGGATTCGTAGGTATTTTCAAACGATCGTGTAAATAATTACCGACAAATCACTGTATACGAACAGCTGTCGACATAAAAGTACACTCTTATCATATAACAGCAAGTGACATTGGCACCACACACGGTGAGCTATTTCCTGGAAGGAAGATTCGTATTATCTTTGGCTCGGTTAAGGAAGAACAACATAAAAATCAGACTTAAGAAATCAAACGGACAAGCCAGATCCCGATCGACGTGATGGAACAAGGACAGAAAAATTCAATGTCAGAGACATGAGTCCATGTCAAAGACTACATGAAACCCAGCAACTGGACGGAAGGGACATATTATAATGACAAAATTAGGTGGAGTCATAAAAGTAAGGTCCTAGTTGGAGATATGGTTTGGAAAAGACATTCCAACCAAATGATCCATAGAGACAACCTAGCGGCTGAGATTCAGGATTGGTAAACTCAGCGCCGAACAGCTGAGAAGGTTTGAAGGAATCATAAGGTCTGATTGAAAAATAAACTAACACTTGACCACAGAGAGCTAATAGGCGACAACGAAGCCGACTTCCAAGTTGCTCATAGCGGCACTCCCTGATATATATATCAACTTATACTAGTACTTCGAGGATGAGGTATACTTACGAAAGCTTAAAAATAAACTTAGTGAACGTATAAACTTCGTACCTCGGACGTCATTGCCAAGCTCATCTCAATTAATTTCATTATCAGATCATGAGCAGCAGCCACCAGTAGGGTTTGTACTGAGCGACCAGATTACCGCTAAACTGCCAGTAGGGTCATGTGTGGGACGCATCATTCAAATCCGAAATTCGTGTTCTATATGATACTTCGATGATCGCAAATGACTCGTCAAGCACTCACAAGGTGATCGCCTTCAGCCGTCACCTATTACTATAATATATTATCTAATAACAATGCACTGTGTGTGTAAACATATACAATAATTAGTGATGTATTGAAGGGGGGTACAGAGTGTCAGAGCGAGGCCGTCAAAACCATTATATAGTGATATCTTCTTAAGCGAACTCTGGTCTGTCCTCTATATACGGCAGGCCTCGACGCAGCTTAGTGGGCACGACGTACAAGCAGATGCCAGCATTCTGTTATATTTATATATTTATATGTATAAGATGTTCTGTTATATTGAAAGGCGACGTGCAGTTAGCGCCCCAAAAATTGTTACAAAGGAAACTACTTGTGTGCTAGCCATACAGTTCGCATTATTTATCCCGAAGGGAGTTCCCAAGACGGCTGTTTGTCCTTGTCTAGGAATATAAATCAGCTACAGCTAAGCTGAACATTTAATGATGGACTCCAGTTTACTGGCTTTATGGTATGTGATCGCGCAGTGCTTTTTGTTGTCAGTGTGCTAACCGACTCCGCAGACTTGTTCACCTATCCATCAAGTGAACTGGGCTTACAGCATCATCCCGTTCCTTTGGATTTCAACTCTATTAAATAACAATGCTCAGCAGCACACCCAGCATCATCCAGTCCAATGTCCTACTCGAAAATAGAAAATCTGTCAATTATAAAAGTGGGCAACAATAAAAAGAATCTGTCAAAGATTAGCAATCCTATTTAACCACCTATGATACCGCGCCTCGAGTTGTCCCCATTTACTGGAAACGCTCACACGAACTGAAAACATCTGTTTCTGAGTCATTGTGACAATCTTAAACGACTTAGAAACACCTTTGGTCGACATCGATGGCGTCGCAAGTCGTTATTTTGACACCGGATCATTCTCGATGAGAAGAAACGACCCTTTCCGAAGCTATTGTGGTGACACTACGTCGAATTCTGCTTAATTTGATCCTAGCTCTATGTTAAGAACTATGGTGTACAATTGTAGCTCGCGTGTTTAGTATTTGCATAGGCTATTTCGTTACGGATTTATTCTACATAGCTTATTAATAGAATATCCAAGATCGAGAATAACTCCCTGTAGTTCAGAGTCCTTTCTCAAATTTCCCGCCATAAGACTACAAAGCACGAATTTGATAATTAATATCTAGCGAAGTAAATTTCTCGGACTGACTCACAGCTGATATTTCACGTCTCTGCTACTACCTTTGGCATTGATTCATACGACTGACCCACTTTTAAACGCAAATGTTCAACGTTGAGGCATCGAACCCGTGCACCTACGCGTCTACTCCGATTGCACGGCGCACACGAACGTACCACACCCCCGGGGCTCGACGATTAATTAATGCCTATAGTAAAAAAAACGAACCATTCAGCAATGGCTCGTTCATTATCATTATCATGGCAAAAACCATGAAGCACGAACGAGATGCCAGCCGTTTCCCTAATTTTTCCCATCTGTTGTCTTCTTGCTCGTGGCAAGGCCCCTCTGCGTCTGAAGTTACGCGAACTTTAGCTGGATGTGTTTCTTCCCTTGCCAAGTTTTCCGGGCCCCTTTGATATAGGCACCTCCCTCACGTACACTGCTGGAATCGATCTATACATCACAAACTCAATTGACTGAGGAACGTTTTCCTGTCTTGTCAAGTCTACTAAAAACGTCCTTCGTGGTAGTATTATTTATAATAGTAGAATCCGAATATAGTGCAAGGTTGATATTTTGTCTATCCCAAGTTATCCAACATGTTACGGGGATTTTGCTAACAGCCTACCTCTAAGCAGCTTGCGAAATATTTCGCACACTTTTTTTGAATCCTGTGACAGTCCTATTTATAGCTTGTATACATTTATATACATAAAAGAAGACTATTCCCTTAAGGAGGAGCTTGAGTTTGAGCGTGAGGGTTGCCGAAAAACGCATTACTCCTAAACCGCTTGGATCTAACTTGGAAACTGCACTACAATACCTTGTTTCTTTGAACTGAGACCCAGATAGGCCATAGGCAATCTGAGGTCCGCTGTTAGGAAGGAGGTTGCATTTGAATGATACATGCAAATCCACAGTGTGTTCCATAGGAAAAAGGCCATATCCGCGATTTAAGTGTATTTCCGAATGTCGTATCAAAATCTAGGATGGATTCCACAGCCTACTCGATTTAGGCAGTGGAGACATTCATGCGAACGGCCACGGTATACCAACGCCCATACGACGGCTCTTTTGTGCACACGTCCGCATAAAACAATTGTTCGTATTATTACAACATAAGAAAGCTTCATATCACTACCCTCCGCTTAATTTGAATCTATCCTAAGTTTTCGTTTTTAGTTCGAATCCTCCTTTTATCCACAGTGATTTGTCACCTTAGCGGCTCGAACCTGCGGGCTCCGACAATTGACAGCCGGACACTCAGTCGGCCAAGGTCGGCGCCGCGCGGCCAAAGTGTGGGTTACTTCCTCAAACTGCTGCCTTTTCGCGGTAGGATATATATCATGACTCGTTCAAGACTGATCCTACAGGGAATAGAGAAAAAAAGTAGGAAAGAAACGTATTTACCATGCCGAGTATGACACAGAGGCACCATCGAGAAGGCCCGCAGGCAAACGCCAAGTAAGGGTCTTAATGCTAACGACGTCTTTCTCTTGCGTTCGCCATGTAATACACACACACACAGAAATTGGACAGTTGTAATATACTTAAACCTTTCACGCTGTGAACCGAGTTACCTTCTTATTGGTCGGTAGGTTTCGACTGATAGCATTTATTTCCATCTACTGGCATTAGAGATGATTGTCGAAAGCGGCGCGGCATTCTTATCAGGGACATTGGGGTTCATTCTTGTTGAACAGCAATGCCATACTACTCAGTCAATTCTATTCTAATTGTTACACTAGCTTCATATAGAATTGAGTTTATGTAATGAAAATACATACTGCGCTTAATCAGCTTATCCACATAGAGAGTTTTCTGTAATAAGATTTCTCTAATAAGCCAATCAAATGGAGTGCAGATTGTATCTGCCCATTACTCCTTACTGTTTTCTCTTTCTTGCACTACTTCAAATAGAATGCCCGCTCACCTGGACAGATAATAAAGTGAATCATTCGTTTTCTGCTTATCTTAGCATTAATGATGGCTCTCGTTGTTTTATGGTGAGAGGCAACGGGAAACAAAGCATTACTCTACCACACGGTGTAAAAGGTAAGATGAAGTAAAGGTTTATCGGTTTATTAAAGAAACTGCAATTTTTACAATGCTTAAGTTCTCTTATATGCCACGCAGCAGGCCTCGAATCACCGGACAGAGACAGCCGAAGACTTAGCCGTCCAAGCCACCGCGCTCTCTGGAAATAAAGCATTACTGCAGCTTTCAGAAAAGGCGCATGACCATGCCCGTTTTTAAAGGGGCTCCCAATAATATATACAGAATAAGCAATATAATAACGATTTATGTTACCGTGTTATCATTTCGTGGGTGTCGATTAAGAACCGTCCGAAAAATATAGAGTACAACCCCCGCTACAGAGTTCCAACAGGTATAATGGACACCTGCTAATCTCCTAGGCAAGTGATAGGTCTAGTGATATTTTTTTAGAAAAATAAAACCTATGTTTTATTTTTTTTCTTGGTTTATTCAAACGAGTTTTCTTAGAGTAGCAGCAAGGGCGGGCAAACTGTTGGGAAATTAATTTCGTTTTAGCTTACGATTTGTTAATACGACCGGGTACGATTATGAAATAGTGACTCCAAAGAGTTTATATTGATTGTAATAGCGCATGCGCTGAGCTCCAAGGTCATGCTAATGATCGCAACATGGTCGCTGTGCTTCGGACATAATTAATTATTATTATTCTGCCTACCTGCGACGGAAGATCGCTAATTAAGAGAACATATTTTTGATGCAACAAATCTGATTCCTTCTCACTAATTACGAATGTGATGTCAAACAAACTGGATTGCCTTGACATATACAGCCGTAGAAATACGCGGGCGTAGAGACTGGCTTCTCCCATTACATTCTCCTGTAAGTGGCTCCGTTTCGGATAGTCAGATAGAGAGTGTGCTTGTATACATTGAATAATTTACTCAATAGTTAAGCAACATGTGAATGATTGATGCACATGTACGCCTGTATTGATATTTTGACATAAATCTGCTAACGTAATCTAAATTGTCTTGCAGCATAGGTTCCTCCCCCCCCCCCCCTGGATGAAACATCTGAGCGAAGAACCTTCATGGTGATGTGTGGGCATATAAATATTCTCGCAGTCCGTCGTGCAATACGATACAAAACTTATATATACAAGCTATTTATTAGTGTCATATGCTAGATTTTTTTTTGATAAAAGTGAGTTTTATTGCAACAACCATAAGATACTTCCCATCTGGAACGTGACCAAGATTTTCCAAACTGTCAATCAGAAATCGTTCATCTTTGCTCTATACCCGTTTGATTGGGCATATGTTGCAACAGAGCTGGGAGTAGATTTCGGACGCTCAGTAACATTGAGCAACGGTAGTATCATTAACAGTGGATTGGCAAATTGTGATTATTATTATTATCATGAGGGTACATCTAGATATGGAGCTGAAATTGAAATTTCAATTAGAGAAATGTGGTATGAATTGTAATTGTCACAGATCGGTTACGTCTTGTTGTTAGGGAGGCTGGCAAAGGAACCATAAGAGTATGAAGCGAACGTTGCATTGACGGAAGGCCGAGTTGTAAAAAAAAGTTCCATTTGCGAGCGCCCATTAGATGATGACTACAATGTAAACGTATTTTGAGAATGATTTGATTTGTCGCTCTCGTAAATACACGCTACCGTGAAACTGCACAGACGATATGCGTGATCCGATGTTGTGTGTATTTTTAAACATGGCAATAATAATGACCAGATATTGTACTAAATACTGGATAGTGAGAATCTCGTGCTCGCAATTTTCACGCAATTTTCATCAGATCCTCTGAAGATACGAGGGAAGCGTCCCCGTACCATTTGAAGTCGTTGTATCCATCTCTTTGAGCACACAGACCACTATTCAACCCCGTACGAAAAGTCACGTAGAAAAATAGCATTGTACAATAGCAGGCACGAGGAAGGTCTTAGGGCGTTTCTAAGGTATGTTTGCGTTTCTGATGGTATCTGTGAGGAGGCGGATTATGTCCTCGATTTCTGTCATACCATAGCTGTTCTCCTCTAGAGTTACATACAAACGCGTCACACTGGAAGCCTGAAGAATGGCGTGGCTGTTCGATGGCTAATCGATCAATCGGGCACCTATATCAACCAGATCTGAAGACCATGACCAGCATGTTCTTCTCGTTCATCGCTATCGTGTTCACTGAGCACCCGAACTGTAAGAAATCAATATCGCCTCATAGCGTCCTATATGACCGTCTCACCGGCGAGGCGGTTCACTTGAGCGTGTTGGTGTCATTTTACCTGCGGGCCTGGTTCCTATGTCCTCGGCCGGTGTCTCGTCAACCTAGTCCAGTTATCCTGGTATAGTTCTTCCGTTAGCTCCCTGAGAGTGCACGCGTGTTTTCCGATTGTAATCATCACATGAAACCTGTAGCTGTAGTTCTTGCATTGTATCTAGAATCTGCGAGAGAAACCGGGACTCAAGTTAAACCCCTCTCGCGGACTTGGGCCCACAGTAACCGATGTGTGACTGTTGTCATTTATCCTCTACGACGTATGCTGCTGGTCCGTTATTGCTTTTCGTTGCAGTTACCCCGTTAAGATGGAGATACATGTAGCCCATTCTCCGCGCAGTTGATCTTATACCCCTATTGAGGTTGCTCTGTTATAGCTGTCCATAATCTATCGTATAAGCCCCATAATCCCCCGGGAGACCTCTCGTCAGTCCATTGTAATTGTCCCGTTATATATTGATACAGATATCGCTTGCTTTCCCGTTGCAGTTACTTATCCAATTATCTGCACGGGAGTCGAGCTTATAGCTAACGTATAGTAAAGAGATAGTGATAATTATAGTTAGCACGTTTGCGCAGTCATTCATACCTGTATTGTACCTCGCAACAATTCAAAACGCTCTCAATGGACTTAAAAGTCTATAGGAAGGGACGCTGACATCTCGCTTTTATTGTTCTTGCCAGATTGCCTTTATAGTGAAATTATTGGAGTTATATAGTTAATAAAATTAATATAGTTAGCTAATTGTGCCGATGCTAACCTCCGTGGAACTTTCTTTCTACAGCGAGTAATAGGGAGATTTCCAGAGACAGGAAAATGGGAAGCATCTAAGTGCCGAGGCTTGTTGTACCCCTTTGCTCTGTTGTGGAAACACAATTCATGCGCATAATTTGACAATATGTCTAGGTTCCTATTTCATTGCATGTGACTGCAATGTTGTGCGGGTCATGGACGGAGCTGCAGATCTACCATAAACATCTCTGTTTGTTTGTGATTTGACTAGTGAATCAGCCATGGCTGTAAAAGTACCTCCATCGTGCTGGAGCATGCTTTGCAAGTATGATTCAGTGAGTAAGAAATACGCCCAATATACACAAATGAGTTCTTCAACCTCTCTGGCGCCATATTCCAGAGATTCGACAATAGAGCAATTTTTGAACGATTTTTCCAACGTTAGCTGTTTATATGTTTATTAAAAAAAATATATATATATATATATTTATTTTCGTGTAAGCAAAAAGCTAGACAGTTATAGGAATATACTTTTCCAGAGAATTACATTAGTTGATTGTCAAATAACACTTCCTTGATGGAGCGTCTCTGGCGGTCTTATTTCGGGCACCGTTAACCTCAAAGATTTGTCTGGTATTTGCCAGATAAGACTCAAGGCAAATGATGGCCTATCCACCCGATAATTTAAATCGTCCTTGCGCTCAGGGCTTTGTTTTTATGGCAGAGCATGAGTTTACGTGATTCCGTCGTCGGCCACACGAAAAGTGGCCCATGAAGTGGATGGTCGATAGAATCCTTCGGAATGGATAAAAATAGGACCAACATTAGTTTTACTCGTTATGCTGGAGTTTAGTGTATCAGATTGTGATATGTGTCATGATATTTTTATTTTGTTATCATGAACCGTATCCACTTCGTGGGCCATCCCATTTGTTTGCTATTTTTCAATTTTTCAATGTAAAGATGAAAAGCATCCTTTCAGAAACTTAACTAAAAATAGGCCACTGACAGTGCACCTTGCCTTAGGACCCGTACTTTGGCGCAATTAGAAATACTCAATGGTAATCAAAGTGCAAACACAAAATCTGAAACCTTCATAAGCGAAGTACATTGATTTCTCGAGTCTAGATATGGTTTTCAAGTTCATTTTATCCTGATTCGTCAAGCTCCTCGAAGATTCGCCAGCCCGCATCGTCAGTACAGCAATTGTCAAGTCAACTATCGTTGTGGCCTGTGAGAAGTATCTCGCATCCGGTTAAAAAGTCACCCCCGAACGCGTTTGCTGCTCAGTGTCAACAAAGAGTCTCGGAAATTCTCGAACGTGAGTGAAGGTCGGTGCAGTAAAGGACTTCCCCACCCGCATATGAGATGATCAACTTATTTTTTCTTAACTCCCGAATCAGGTTCCTGATCGATGCAATGAACAGAGGAAATGCGTTGTGAGTCAAATCTAGGCAGCCGTGAGTGGGCGACCAGATCGAATATCATAGGCCCTTCAGGATCGAGTATCAAAAGCTATTGGGGAACTTTCAGGGTTTCTTCATCACTATGCATCTTGACGTCCTGGCAGCGTTCTCTGGTAAAAACGATCGGTGACAAGAACATCACAGGAATATAATCTCGTTCGCGTGACAAATTCATCAGAACGCGAAGCGCTTTTCGCGCTCTTTTGCCTATTGAAGAGGAGACAAGTGAATGTTTTCTTTGCATGGTGTGTGTGTGTCGAGCTAGTCTTGGCAAATGCCAAGTGGTCAATGGGAACTTTAAATCTCAGCTTTACCGAATTATGCTGCGCATGCCGCAGTGGCAATTAGGAGCAGAATTATCTAATCGGTAACGCTGTCAGCGCATGGAACTTAGCAAAAGGTCAAAAAAGTATTTGTTCGCCCCGATTTACGCTCTTTTTAGACGTAGAAAATAGTGACGACGGCTTTCGCAGCGACAAGGCACCAATATCGAGGGCCTTCAATAAATGATCTTTGTCCATTACGAAATCTTGGTAACGCTGTTGCCAGCTGACAAGCTCGGAAATCGACTCAATTGTTTTTTTTTCCTATTCATTTACTGAAGCACACATTATATAGAAAACATATCTGCATTATTGTTGTTATTATTGTAAACATTCATGCAAAAATATAAATCACATGCTTACAGCCACGATACGGACTCGATAGGTTCTCAGTCAATAAAGCCGGAGCAAAGGAGCTTGTTTGTAGCTGTTATTCTACGTTACGGAAAACGTTGATAAACAATGGAAAAACTGAGACGTCTTAGAGCTGCAATGCTAGAATAGCATTCAGGGGCTATAGATTCTAGGTGACTCTGCCGTTTTGAAGTTTCATGTAGATATAGCCCCAAGCATTTGGTGGTCTGAGATTAGTGAAGTCGTGTTCCACCAAGCGTGACCTGCTGTACATCGACAATTCTCCGCAGCGTACGAAATAGCACCAGACACGTCTTGCTGGGGTTAACAACAAGACCAAATCGATCTCGATGGCCTTTTCCGTACACGCAAGGGGAATACGCATCTCTTCATTAGTTCCGGCGGGGTCTAGACGAAGTAACAATGAGATATTTTCTGCGCACGCGATTGGCTTACAGGCGCCAACCGCCGATATCTTAAATTGAATGAAATTCATAAAGACAATGAACATAAAGTTCCAAGAGATGTTCCAATGCTCACCTCTTCCCATGCGGACTTACTACAACTGGCTTCCACTGACCGCCTCTATTCAGATAGCTAGGAGTTCCCGATAGACAAGACGATATGGATTGCTAACCAAGTATACATCAGATTAACCACTATTAATATAATAACCACTATTAATATAATAACCACTATTAATTAATCGTTAAGTTTATGTACGCAGACCAAAACGTCGCGTAACTTAATTTTAAATTTTGCGTGGCTTCAGCCCGACACTGCCTCTTTACACATATTTTCTCAGGTCTCATCAGTGTGGTGTTTCATCATCGTAATTTTGTTTATTTCACCAACAGATGGTATGAATTATGAGTGATAACAGTGTGAAAACAGAATATCGATATATACCCCACCCTCACACCACCCTCACTCTGACCAGGCGGGTCGTCATATAGATCTTCTGTTTTTACACTAGTGTGATGTTTCAATGATGCGAGGACGGAACACTTCACACTTGAAAGGAACAGCGATAATAGTTGTGTTTGGAGACACGAATATTTGGAGGCGTCCGCGGCAGACGCCACGCCACCTAGTGGCGGATGTTAACACACGGGCACCGAGTGACAGCCCACAATAAAGATCAGTCACTGCTCAACCTTGGTCTCGTTAATACATAGCATAACAAGTTGGTTAATCAAGCGCTAGTCTATATCATCTTCACATACTGAGCACATATCGAAAAAAATCGGTTAAATGAGATGAAGCCCATGGCAAAATATGGTATCTACCTATTTTGCCACGAGCTTCATTTCGTTTAGTCTACTAGTAAAGAAAACTGACAAAACACACAAATTGTAGCACTTATTTTCAAAGCTTAAATCGTAGACAATGACCAAGAAAAATCTTCTTGTTGAGAAAGGCAACACATTTATGGATTCCACCTGCGAGTCGACCACTCTGGAGGCAAAAAGAGACGTTGAATGTTAAATACATTTGCTGCCTGCAATGCATACGAATGAATATATATATATATATATATATAAACACTCAGTGAAGCGTTCTAGGTCGAAGTGTACGTCCGACCTGTTCGATATTTCAATACAGAAAGGTATTAGCGGGAGAGGGAGTTGCCATGCGGAACACAAACACGCACCATGTTTGTGTTCAACGGTGACCGCCGGCCGTTGCTGGAGCTGTTGACGAGGTACGAATATGGTATGATCGATTGCTGACGATATTAGTTCCTCATAGAGACCGACTGAGCCAGCGCCCGACTGAAGCATTGGCGTTAGTGCAGCCTCTTCAACGCCATGAGGGTGTCTTAACAACCTAGCTACCGACGCTGGCTGACGTGTGTGCACCTTGATCCATTTCGCTGTATCAATAAGCGGAAGGGTATGTGCATGAGATAGCTACTGGGTGGATGAGTTCCGTGGACGGAAAGACATGGAGCAGATGTGAATGTCGTAGGCCGATATTCAACATTTAAATCAGTGTTGGGGCTCAGCTGGATTTGCGTCACGCATGTTTCCGCAGGTTTAACAGGCTTAACTGAGCCTTGTAAGCCTTGTTATTGCTTTTTTAAATTTTTAAGAGGGGTTTCGTGGTTTCGTTTCAGACTAGGGGTTCGTTTATGTGTAACACAAAAAAAGGACAATTTTACACATAATAGGACAGAAAACAACTGTATAATATATACTGTGACATATAAGAGAGCTTAAGCATTGTAAAATTGCAGCTCCTTTAATAAACCAATAAACATTTACCATTTTACTCTGAGATCATAGCAAATTTCAACGCGATTACTATAATATTTGCCTAAACCCCCTAAATCACATTCGACCCTTAGTTCCTTCGTCCTTATCAATTTTCCGTTCCTACCCGCCAGCCAACAGCTTCTTTGTCGCTACGTATCTAAGCCAAGTGACAACAATCTCCACTTCCGTACAAAGTCTGTTATGTTATTATCAACATGATTATAATTATTAGTGCGAAAATAACAAAAGCCATCATAATGTCGATACTTCATATAGGCGAGTCAGTAAGTTTCTTGTGTCGCAATGTGCGGCTAACCAGCGATGAAACCAGGTTTGTGTTTTGGTCAGAAGCGCCATCCTTGAAATGGCTAAAACGACACAGACAAGGCAGATCACTTGTATCCCTTGTTTCCACGATATTTACGATTGGGAGGGATATGTCGGACGGTGTCGCAAGAAATCGACCGTTGCGTCTTCCAAGCTGCTATTAAGCACAACTTGCTATTTGCGCATATACATAGTGAGTACACACTTGTGTCACTTGACTAAAAGCGGTGTAGCGTCGATGCGCTTGACTCAGATCGAGTGTATTGAACTTTACACAATTTTGTACTAATTAAATATGATTGAACCACGTCTTGTACGCACTGCGCTAGGTTTCCATGACTGCTCTTTTTGGCCGCTTTGCAACTCGTGCCTCTCTCTGTCTCTCTCTCTCCCTCGTCCTCTACGTAGTGACTATGGTTCCTATTGATTATCTGGGATAATAATAATTGTTTACCGAGCTGACCCTCAGCTGTTCCCCTATCTGACAGGCCTCAGCTCTCAACCTTTTTTAGGTATTACTATGAGGAGGACCTGTCGGGGCCACCTTTGCTTACTCTCTTTCTTCCTCGTACCTAGCGAGAATCTGCGATGTCAACCCTCTTCGACCTTTTGCCATTATTATTATAATTATATTTACGCCCATTTTTTTTTGCAATTTTATTTACACCCATTATTTTTGCAATTAAATTTACATTTTGGTTAGCGTTATATATGCTTGTACGTCCTTGTTCTTAAATATTTCTTCTGCTTGTCTATGTTTTGCTCCTGTGTTATTGCGTGTCGCTTACCATAATACTCCCCCCTCCGCCTATCCTACGTCAATCATTCACTCTTATCCGCCTTGCGGGTTGGATTCGTCTGAATTGTTTGTGTTACACGCGCTCTAGCGGTGTGTTGGAGTCGAGCCCGGTGGAATGGTGGTGCATTCGTGTGCGCCTCGGTGCAATCGGAGGAGAGATGCGTAGATGTACGGGTTCGATCCCCACATCTGCACATTTGCATTAACGGGGTCCGTCTTACGAAGCAATGCTCAAAGCAGTTCTACCGTGGACGTTAAATGTTAGCTGAGAGTCAGCCTGAAAACTTAGCGGTGTGTTGGCTCTGCACTTGCCTGATTGGCTGGACCGTGTGATTAGTCGTTTTCGTTCGAGTGCGCGCGCTTTTGCTCCGGCTGTTCTGGCGACGTACCGTGGCTTAGCCTCATTGCTGTTGGTGTCGGTTGCACCTCGACGTAGTGCTCTAGTATTGTAAGTTAGTGCCGTGCTCTGCTCTAAATCGCTGTTCGTGTCCTGTGTTTCGGTGTTTTTTTTCGGCGTCCTAAGATCCTAGTTGTCGTCTGTCGCGCGGTGGCGAGCAGCGTGTCGTTATGCTGGGTGTCATTGCGCTTGTTCGATGCTCCTGTGGCTCGGCTGGCCCATCTGTATCTGCCTCGGTTGAAATCCCCTGACGACTTTACTGCAGGTGTCTTCTGTGAATTCCCAAACGAAGTGTCAGTTTGAATTTTTCTTACGCTAGCTGGGGGAGGGATTACAAATGACTGTCTCCTATTTCCTATTATTTCGTTCCCACTGCTTATTTTGTATGTGCGCGACCTGATCAGCCCTATACAACGGCCAATGGCCCACTCGCACGAAAGGTCCCTTGGTTGGATTCGGACCCATTGTCCTGGCGATATGGGACGTAGTTCTGTTGCTGCCTTATTATAAGTCTGTTGGGCTGCTTTTTGGTGGGATTCGATTATCTCTCTAACCTGCTTGTTATTTAATGAACATAGCTCGTTTGTGGGGACAGGTGGCCGTGTGTCCGGGGTCCGGCCAAGGACCTTGGAGAAAGCACATCTGGTTGTTCCCTGCTCCTTCATTCTGGTAATGCTATTGGTATATCTTTCCGACTGGCCTCAGTTTTCTTTACAAAACGCTCGGCTATCCTTACCGCGCTTTCCGCTTTGCCATTAGACTGATGCGCTTGACGCTTGTCTGCCAGTTTTTGCAGAATTCCTGGAAATCTTTGGCCATCTTTCTGCGATCTGAGTCTGTGTGAAATTCGCTCGGTCTGCCATGTCTGGCGAACTGTGCGCTTGTCCTTTTAATTATCTCAGCTGTTGTCGTGTTTCTAATTCGGTTCATCTAATTCGGAAAAAATCACTATAACTATCAGCTGTTACGAGATATTTATGTGCCTAGATAAACATGTCTTGGTGGACCACTTTCCATGGACGTGGCGGTATTGGCTTATTTGCCAATGGTTCCTATCGATGTTCCGCACGGTAGGTCTGGCAGGCGGTGCATCTATCATTCAACTATTTGAGATCCTTTCTGATTCGGGGCCAGTATATTGTTTTTTTAAACGACGGCACCTGGCGTCATGCGCTAGGTGGGATTGTGTAGGCGTGGGATTGTGTAACATAACATAACATAATTGCGTAATAATAACATAAATTGCGGTTTATTTCCGGAATTGTTCATGCCATCACCAAATTGTTCATGCAATTACGATTTCACAATTATAATAGATTATTCTGTCAACAGATATTTACATTCACTCAAATTATTTACAATTCACAATATTCAGGTTATTTAATTCACACAATTATATAACATCCGGTAGGCGTGGGATTGTGTAGGAATTCCGATCCGGAGGCTATACGGGACCATTATCTAGCGGACCCCCGATGGACTGCACCCTGATCTACGACTAGCTCATTTCGGATGAAAATGGGAGAATTTCAAGGTGTACGTCATTTTCTCTTCTCAGCCATCCCTTCTGGATGGTCTGAGTGAGTCTCCGTATCTCTGCGCTCTCAGTTGTTTCGATTTTCACTTGATCCATTAGTGGGTCCGAGACGCGACTGTATATCCTGTCTGTTGCTGTATATCCTATCTGTTGCTGTATATCCTCAAGCTCTATTCTCCATATTGTATGGTGCGGCCTATTTGTTTGTGTGGGGTGTCCGTTTAGGAGATCGGCTATTAAATTTGTTCTACCTAGTATGTACTTTACTGTCAGGTCATATTTGATGAGTTCGAGGCGCATGCGCTGCAGGCGTTTAGGGCAGGAGTCCAGTGGTGTTGAGTATATACTCTCTAGTGTTTTATGATCTGTGTGTATAGTCACGTTACTCATTGCATATATATAGTTTTCGAGTTTCTTACATGTCGTGAGGGTGGCTAGACATTCTTTCTCGATAAGCGTGTAATTATTTTCTGTCGAGCTTAATGAGTGGGATGTGTATGCAACTGGTCTGCCCTCCTGTATCAGTACGCCACCTACGCTATATTCACTTGCGTGGGTTTGTATAACTGTCAGTTGGTTTTCGCCAAAGTATGCTAGTGTGGGAGTTTTAACAAGCTGTTTCTTTATAGCTTCAAATAATTCACGTTGTTGACTTTACCACCTGAATTGGTATTGTTTCTATGTGAGGCGGCGCAGTGGCTTAGTGGGTTCCGCTAGGTTGGGTATGAAGGGCAACTCCATGAATTTTACTTCTGGTTCTCCCAAACGAGGTTTGCCCTTGGTAAAACGTAGCCCTACATATCCGTGCTCGCTCGAACAACGCCTGCACGCTTCTATGTAGTGATCCTCTATGACCTCTTCCATAGTTGCACCTTCCTCCCATATGATTGTCTCGCCGGCTACAACTGCAGAATTTTTTAGGCCATTATTATTGTGCTCACGCTCTGAACTTTGCTTGATAATTAATTGAATGGAATAATTAGGAACTATTTCTAGGGATTATTTGGGGACCGGGGCCGAAGCCGACATTGTCCCGAGGAAGGCTATGGCATTGCCTCTCTGCACGGCGAGGGACATGCGTTGCAGAGGGAAAGATCCTGCGCGTTTGTCCCCGGTGGCGCGGATCAGCCTATGGTAGACCCCTTCGAGGAAGTTCGCAGTGAGAGGTCCGTGCCCGTCTAAGGTTTCAAAAGCAAGGGGGGATAAGAGATGGGTTGTCTGCAATAGGGCGTACTTTCGTAACTTGGCCAGCTCCGCACGCGCTACCGCGTAACCGGGGGTGCTTGAACAGTGGTTGACATAAGTGTCAACTTCAAAAGTTGCAATGCAACCAAGATAAAAACGAATTAGATAGAGTTTACAGAGTTTGCGAACCCATCGCTGCGAGAGCTACGATGGCTCGAGATGGCTGCGAGAGTCCATCGTATGAAGCTGCGAAAAGTGCATGCTACTGTGGCCAGGATCGTCGGGTTAAGAGTCACGAAATAGCGGAGGTGTTAAAGGTTAGCAATTGTTCAATAATTTCCATTCTATACCACGATCTCGTATGAACTCTGGGTAATGCAACTAAACCGAGTGATGCTTTCCAGGTGCTGTCTCGAGTAGATAAAGTGGAATCTGCGAGATCTTTGGCGTCGATTCACAACAGCTCATGAAAGCTGGGTTTAGCACTCCACATCCGAAACCAACCAAGCCACTCATAAGTGGACTGCACAGAATGAAAGGCCGCCGACAAGGGTAAGGTCTGAAGAATCGGCATGAAGGGTTCACTTAATTTTGGGATACATATGGAATTATTCTCATCGACTACTTCCGAGTCTGGTGGAACGATCACAGCATAAATGGATGCTGGGCTTTTGAATTGTTTAAGCAAAGCAATGTAAAATTTAGACGCATATATGAGTATATGTACAAGACTGACTAATAAGTCATACATATTAAGAGAATACTAACTAACAAGTCATACATATTAAGAGAATACTAACTAACAAGTCATACATATTAAGAGAATACTAACTAACAAGTCATACATATTAAGAGAATTCACAATTTATATAAAAGGACCTTTTAAAAAGGACACTGTAGGGGCCGAACTCAGCTTACGACAGAGGTTCAGATAAAGGAACCTTGAGCGCGACAACATCGACAGCTATATATATTATTGGATATTACTGGACTACGACGTAAGCAGAGGAACAGTCACCACCATCAGTCTGGTGTTCTTTGAATGTCTATGGTCATGAACAGAACATTAGGAAACAGTTGATGCAAGGTTCTAAAGATATGAAGCAGATACTCGATTTAGGATAAAAATGGTAGAGTGTTAAGAGCTTGGAGCAAAGTACGTGGAGATGGAGCAAAGATCGTAATACCCTTCGTTGCAATTTGAGAACAGCTAAAACTCTAGTATTATTATGACCAGAGTATTCGACACCGTAAGCTACACGTGACCTGAAAAATGCGTGAGATAAGGGAGAACATTATTTTATTATACATCGAGGAACTTCCTGACTCGTGAGATGCCAGCCATGGCTGCAGGTAATTTTGGTCGGAATTGGTCCAAGTGAGCGTTTTCTGACAAGGCCTAGTCTAGCTACTTAATACATTACGGACACGTAACGAGGGATGGCTACTAGCCTGTATCCATCGTCGGCACCCATAGAATAGAGGGGATTCATCGGCGGGGTAACTTAAGCGACTCTGCTACGCGAAATCCCGAATAGTACCAGCCAAAAACTTGCGGAGTTCCCCCAGGGAGTTTTCCCTCTGATGTCCTCACCAGAAATACACTCCAATGAAGTAGCTCCGTAGCCCAGCAAAGAGCAGCAGGAAGGGGTGACGAAAAGCAACAGCTCTTCAACGGTCACCTTCATCCAATTACATAGCAGGATACTCGAATTTGTGTGAGCATACGTAAATCAATCAAACGTGTCCATAAACGCCTTTAGTAGTGCACATCATGATATTCGGCTATCTGCGAGCCGCACTAGATAATGCTGTCAAACTTGCCACTGTTTTGGTTGTTCGGAGCTATTTCATCGAAAAGACTTTGGTAATCTTCGAAACAGGTGAAATTCTACTTTGTTATGTTTGAGTCTCTCGTTTACATGTAATATAGCTTAGCTCTGGTTTCGCTTCTTAGAATCGAGAAGTTGAAAGTGGTTTGATACTGAAAGTCAGCATTGCGTGATAAAATTTCGTGAAGAGACATGCCCGAAAAAATTGATCGAAAATTGGTGAATATAAGCAATAAAAATAACTCGGCTAACGCACACCGTTGTCATTGACGAGTGTCCGGTGACCTTGTACCGGCCCTCTAAGAGGAACAGGCCAAGATCGTTGCTTCGAACGTACAAAAGGCTATCCCCAGTAGCAGTCCCAAATACATTTCTTATCCCAAAGTAATGATTATATTTCCTATGAATATTAAAGGCATTTGCAATCTCAGGGTGCCGCGTAAATGCCAAAACACCAATACAATATCTCTCCGAGTTCTTGAAGCCCCTCCTAGGACAAACGCTACGGGAATAAGAGGTAAGCAGTGCGGCTATTCGTTGGTAAAGCCTCGCCGCACAGCCGCAATAACGAACTGGATGAACGAAAGATATGGCCAACAATATCATCGATAGATTCACCCTGCCTATTCGGGAACAGTTGAGGGACACTAATAAATGATAGTTCACGATAGATACCTGCCTATACTCCAGATATACGCATTTCAAACTTTGCAAAACGCATTTCAAACTTTTAAACGCATTTCAAAATTTTTGTATAATGTTGTACATTATACAACGATCGATCTGCCTTTGAAGCTATCGACAACAAAATTAGGTTCATCAACTTCAACTGGAAGTTTCAAAGTTTCAAAATTTCAAAAATCAGGTTTATTTTTGGAACTGCAATATAATACGCTTTAGTTCTCGATAAAATAAAAATAAATAAAAGAGATAAAAATAAAAATAAAAGGGGCGTGTTTTTTGCACCTCAGCTCACACTGACACCAAAAGCATCACATATAAATGCACGATATTCGAAACGAAATTACACAGCCGATGATATCGCAATATACACAATATAATATATACAATATATTATTTACACATTACAGTGTCAATAATACGTGTAGCCCTTATCAGAAGTGTACTGCCATTCTAGAAGCTTTTAGAATGCTGGCTGCTGGTCCATAAAGAAATACCTCCAACAATAGGCTGTTCTAGTTATTTCAGTTCAATAGTTATCAATGTGCAAAGCAACTCCGAACGACCTTATCATACTGCGATATGTATAAGATTTCATATGCTTAGTTTTAGGATAGATAGATATTGCTAGCAATATTTTTGCAGTGGACCAAGAGGCCGGTGGCAGACAATATTCAAATAAAAACTCACTCGAATTTGACGCGACTGCCCTTTTTCCTACGGAACGGGATTATAAAGCGTATGACTAGGTCGAACAGTTTCCTCTTACCGGAGTAGCACCATAACGAGAAATGCAAATTGTACCTCAATTTAACATCGACATTGTCAGAAGAGATACGAGCCCGTACGATTCTAACTAGCACTTACGATTTATAGCCCAAGAAACCCTGACTACCAGAGTTTCAACAATAAGTTCACTCTCGAGGAATCGATATGGGCAACGTACTTCGTGCTGTTCGTTTCCTTCAAGAATCAGACATTCGGAGCGGACATGTCGCACGATAATGAAATGAGCATATTAGAATTTCTCTGCCGACTTCAAAAGTTCTTCACTACGTCACAAACGACAGTCCGCTTTAACTCATGACGATCTTGACGAAGGGCGCTGATTAGCTTCCTAACGAATTTTCAGTTCGCGCCAGCTGTCTGCATCAGGCAGCCGAACATTTCTACTGTCCCACTTCGTACTCGGTGTACCCAATGCAGACCGATCAGACGCGGATCAGAAAAGTGTCGTATTTGAGTTATGCGAAACGGGGACGGCTGGCTCTGGTAAACTGTCAATAGTTAAACAATCGGTTCACTGAGATGTAAGCAATAATTATCATAGATACAAACAAATAGAACGCAATCTATATCCCTCCACATCCCTTCATTGGTTCTTTAGTATTGCGGCGTCCTTCATTGGTTCTTTGCGTTCTTTTCAGCATAAGTCGCTGGTATGCAAGTACACACAAAAATGGGAAGATAATCTGTGCAGCGCGTATAGGAAATGGGTTGATATGAAACGTTGTTAGAACGCGGACTAATTGTTCTAATTATCCAATATTCCCATAGGGATACATTGCGACGAACTTGAATTTTAATACTGCGCTGAAATTTGTTCTAAACGTAGGGATTTTCACATGTGTGACCATGCACAACATGTGTGAACAAATTGTTCCTTCCCGGCATTTCTTGTAGTCATGACTTCATACGAATAAATTCTAATTAGCATTAGCTGCCTAGCAGTTGAAACCACAATTTTTGAGGTTTCAACTGCTAGGCAGCTAATGCCCAGGAATCCTGGTCGAGGGTTCCACCGTTGACATAAGGGTGTGCCTAGAGCCAAGTGCTAGTTACGGTCCTATCCCAGACCAGGCTTTTCCTCTCTAGCGCTGAACATGTTAGGCAATCCGGAGGCTTACCACCAGCGCAATGAGAGCCTGGCGGTTTGAGCGCGCATATCTGAGCCTACCTCAATGCGCAGGTTTGCGAAGATGCGTTGTTCAGTTGTGCGTGTTTAGATCCATCCTCTCTCCCAGTGCCCCGTTGGCCTAACAGACTGTCTCATCATAGTGCATGCATTCAACGAGACCAGCGCCAGGTTCGTGAGCTCGGTTATCTAGGTAGACTTTGTTTAGTTGGCGACTAAGCTCCGATGCTGTGTATCCATTACGAGCTGGCCGGAATCCTGCAGACGATCAATCGTTTACATGCTATCGTAGCCATAAAAGAGGTGCTGAGCCCTAGTCTCTGGCACCGAGGAGTATAATAGGTAGAAGTTTTTCTGGGTTCTTAATAAGGGGATACATTAAGTCTCGATTCCTGCTACACACTTCATTCTAAACAACGACCCACTGGTCCTACTGGGGAGTTTCATCAGACATAGGTATTATATACCCAACAGGACAAACGACTCTGGCCGATCACAGTCCGGCATGGTTGAGCTGAATCATTCAAACACCATCTGTGAGCCGCTAGTAGTGACCCCACATTTTCTACTGTATATATAACGTGTATATTACGTGATGTATGAATATATCTTATTTCCTTCAGAGGTATCCCAAATTCCAAAAAACAACGAAAAAATTGCATCAAGTGAAGTGCCACTATTCCTTGTGATAATCGAGTAAACAACTACAACAATAAAACGTGTAAAAGCAAAAATGCCGCCAGGGGATAATTCGCCGGACGACACCACAGGACCACCACGAGACCCACGCGCAGGGGCCGACCACAAAAGCAGACGAAACCAGATGAAGCGCCGCCGAGCGGACGATGAAGATGAGGAGTTGGACACACAGAAGAAGCTTAAGGGTCAAGGGATATCAAACGTCGAGCGTAAACTGTTTATGAGACTCGTCCCTCAGTGCATCGATTATATCGTCGACTTTTGTGCCCAGCAGTGGCTGCACCAACGCGAAACGCGACCGTACATTGAGTTGCTCTTCGAGCAGTTCACATCGGGCGTTATTGATTGCCATCCAACTGTCGAAGCGGGATTGCTGCAGAGGTGCGTTCGGACTTATTTTCAGAACAATGCCATGACGTCCGCGCATGCCAACCGTGTTCTATGGGTATTCGATGTGATGTGGAAATGCTTGCACTTTAGGATTATGGACATAACCGTCAACGACAAGCCGGTGCTTACTGCTGAGAATGTTATTCTAGAGATGTGCGACGGGAAGAGGGCTAAGCACGTTTTGTCGAAAGGGGACATCGATAAGCCGGCTCAGACGCAGCCATGGCACTGGTCGCGCGGTGTGCCGCGAACTGCTGTTCTGAAATTTGACGACGGTGGCTATTCTTACGAAGTCCTGTTGACCAGTTGCGAACGTAACTCACCACAACAGAAGGTCTTTGAGCTCAAGATTGGTGGTCAGGAGATCCACCGCAGCCAGGGGCCTGGTCACCGGGGCAAGCTGCAATCGTCGAAGGAAGACACATGGTGTGTCACGGTCGACGTCTCACTCGAGCCTACCGAAGAATCAGAAAAACTACTGGCACATCCACTGTCAATGTTCGCCAAATTGAGAAAAGGGCACTATTTTTCCCTCTGTTCGATTATGTAGATGCTGCCGCAGGCAGCAGCCCAAAAGTGACAATGTAAATTATCCATCCGTGTTTTCTACATTTCACCCGGATTAATCAGCGTTAAGTTAAATTTATCGGCTGAAGCGCAGTCAAGGATGTTCGCGAACACGTTCAGTGTAGCGGTACAACGACGGGCCTTGGACAGGTGGCTGAATTGCGTTGCGCCTAATCTCTATCCGTTTCGTCTGTCATCCTCATATCAGCCAATTACATAAGGATCGCCGATTAGTTATTCGCCAGGTAAAGACTTCTAAAGGCGTACCTCCTATTGTTTCCCTTAACCGCTAAATCCAAACGACTCTCGGAACGATCTATAGATCTCATTAACAGCCATCTTGCATCAGCAGATATTGTTGCCTCCTTTGTCCTAGCTGTTACAGCACGGCCTTGCTGCCGTCGTAGTTAGTTCAACAACAATGTCACCTTGAAAGCAATAGCAACGACTACCTCGTACATCCCATGGGCGCGTCCAAGTGGCATTGTATTGTCGCTCGTTGTATCACACCAATGCGTCATATTGTTGTAGCAGTGCAACGGTGACGAACTGTCACCATTTTGCGAAGCCCGTTTCTCGATGAAGCGTTATCCTTCATAATGTTTCCGTGTCTGCTGTTTGCGTTTCATTTCAGTCGCATCCACAACGTGCTCACCGTCCTCTAATAGTTCCTATGACGTCCTTCCTATTGTCGACCTTACCACTTTTGTCTCTGGGCCGTTTGCGATGACATCAGTGGCCGAGACATCAGCGCGATCTGTCGGCTTAACGGAAAGAAGGAAGCTTAACATCAGTGATTTGATGATGGTGGCTTAATTGGTGGTAGCTTAATTTCGACTCAAGCTGTCCCAAGTGTTGCAGCCGTCATCTTCAGGGACCAGACATCGCTGGGGAGTGCCAAGGATGTGACAGATCGAGTCGCTTCAAAATTGTGCTCGGAATATTCGAATTCAAAATTCAATTATAATCAATCAATTTGTAAACCAGAACGTTAATGTGTCATCATGTGAGCAATAACTTGTCAACATATAGGCCTTTGCTGCCATCTAGAACCACGTTAATTTCACCATGTGAATACAGTGAGGGTAGTGCAGTAAAACCCCAAAATAGCTGGGTTTTTATTTTCTATCGTACATTTAGGTTATGTAGAATATTATTAAACACAGCATACATTTTCAGGATATTTTATATTTGAATTGGGTTCTCCAATACTATTGTGAGCTTTTCAGCTCATCGTCGTGTAATGTGCCATATTTGCTCGTCAAACATCATATATATAATATATATATATATATATATGGGTATGTATATCGATTATATATATGGGTATGTAATTTGTGCAATATAACATTTGCAAATAATATCTGTTTCCATTTCATTGACATTGTAGGACATAATGAGGGTGAGGGTTGCCATTGAAAGGCGGAGCGAGAGCCTGTATTCGCAACGATTTGTCATCCGTAACAATGAATACTCGGTGGGGGGAGTCGGGTGATTTTTCACCATTTCCTGTGAACGCGATAGTTCGGGCGATCGGGATCCCACAATAGCACACTGGACAATCGAACGTGTATAATAAGAATAATAATAGAACCTCTATAATGGTAGCTGAACTTGTGTAGATAGACTTACATAACAATAGTAAGACTCGGCATGAGAGTAAAACTACACTTGAAATGATGTGTGAGGGAGTGGGCGTTTGTGTGTGTGCAAGGCATACGTTCCTAAGGGGTAATTAAATTCGAAATAGAGCTGGTTGTCAACGGGTCTGTAAGGCTTGGACCGGCGGAGACAGGTAACAACGCAGACATGGACGAAGTGGTAGCGATCGTGTTTGGATGATTGACTGACGCCAGGAGAAATATATGCTTAACAGCTACGATGCTAAGAGCCCTGGTGGAACTTGCGACCTGACCGTTCCAACACCGTGCCTGTGGTCGATTATACGAGGTCTGTCCAGTGGATCCTGAGTTTGGAAGGCGCACCTTGCGTGCATGGCTCGCCTCATCGGCAATTGTTTAGCGTTGCCTGCGGACATCTCCCAGATCTTAACTATATGTTTGTTCGAAGTTTCATCCGGCATCGCGTCATTCGGGTCGTCTGTAGACGTATGGGAAGTATCCAAGGTCTGGCTTTACTTGAAATTTCCGCGGAAGGGTCTACCGTTGCTCTGCGGAATACTAAAAGCGTTTCAAATGGATAAAAGGGAACGTTTGCTCACGCAAAGGACTCTTGCTAGAACGCGTTAGGCTGCAATTCGCGGATGGAGCGTCTCCGGAGGATGACAAAAACTCCACGAGATACCTCCGTAGGCCACATTTCAGCAGCTGCCCAACTTACATTTTCTGGCTCTTAAAAAATGGTTCGGGGGTACCGCGATTCGTAGATAGAAGAATTCTAACTGACCCAGGCGCTGAAAAGTCGATGTATGAAGGAGGCGGCGGGTAATCCTTTCCAACCTAAACCTCCGAAGTACCCTCGCCTAGTTCGTGTCACTCCAAGATCGAGAAATGAGCTTACGTCTCTGCTTACGAACTACGAAACTGATTTCTGTGGACGCTCAAGGTGATCAAACGAGTTCTGTGCATAACATTATCTCTGGCAGATGCTACAATCACAGCAGCTATGTCACATTGATGGGACTGCTGGACATCCATCCACCCGGAAAACTACTCCTGAACGACCAGGGATGTTACCGGGACAGTGAGTAGCCAGTGTCAAACTCGTTGAGGGGTGACAACCTTAAGGGCCGTATATTGGGAACCATACGAAAGTGGCTCGGCTGAGTGCGCTTAGGTCAGCTAATAATGAAATTCCTAGGTATTTTGAGTGATATCGATATTCCAGGCAGCTGTCGCGCTATATGTACAGCTCGGTATGATCTTGCTCGTGTATCTATAGAGGTGTTGTTTATGAAAATTACTAGCTCTCTGTAGGGTTGAGTAACGCACCTATACAGATTGATAGTTTATTTAAGTTTAATACCCTTAAGAGTCGGTACTTGTGATAAGCACGCAATGGGTAAGAATAGATTAATTCGGCGTAGCTGGATTTGTCTAGCCACTCCTATGTATTGACAATGAGAAAAATGAAATTGCTCGTCGAAGCAATATATATATATATATATATATATATGAGCCAGCTGCAATGACAATCTAGATAATGCGATACGTTATGAGTTGACTGCGTGAAATCATTGCGATTTGAACACTGCTTTTCTGTAAATAGCAAAATAGGAATAAAACTGTGAGCATTTCAATGATTTCAAATAAAAAATATTCTCCTGAAATACGTTTTAAACTAGCGAAATTAATGTTTTTTTTTAGATAAAAATTGTATTCATATCTCTGAGAATTTGTTACACGTTGCTATCTTTTCGAAGCTACTACAACCTCGACTACACCCTTCATATGGCTTCCTTGCGAGGGATCATGTATTCGACCTCTGAGTGCTTGCTCGAACTCATCCCAATTTTGGTCGTTGGTAGCCCTCAGTATTCTTTTCAGTTGGTCGAAAACAAGAGAAGTCGGAGGATATCAGGAGAATCTACCGGTTGACTCCACAACTTGATTTCCTTCTCGGCTGAACACTCCTCAAAAACAGCAGCTTCATGGACTCGACCGTTGTCGTGGGAAGCCACGCACGTGTGCACTCGTTTGCGGCAAGACACTGCTCCAGATTCTCTGCCAAAAAGCTTATGTATCCTACCTCTCTGGAGGTAGGAGTGATATAGAAGGTGGTTTCGTCGAAATCCATGGCCACAATCAACCGGGAATCTGTTCATACAGCTTCTGCTCATCTATTCCAAATGCACAAATATTGTCGACACCTGTTCATGTTGGGCTGTATGTGCAATTTGACCCATGTGTCATCAATTGCAAGAGTATGTTTCAGGATCACTTTCGTCTCAGAATAACAGCGTCAGTTCTATACTCACAATAAAAAAAACACGAACATCTCTCCGATCTGGCCGCAATTCGCGTAGCACCCATTTTGCCAGATGATCTTCCTCATGCAAAGATCGTCCTTGACGATGCGCTGACCCACGGGAAATGATAGTTATGATAGAACCTGGCGGCTAGAACACTGGGAGCACATTTTCAATTTGTCCAATGCTTCTCATTTTTTTTTACCATCGCTACGAACGCGCCCTATTGCACTGGGCAGCTCGTCTCTCCTGCCTCAAACTACGCTCACAATTACCCCTTGCCCAATACACTTCTCGCGGACAGGGCCCCCACTAAATTTCACCGAATTATTCCAGCGCTGTGGTGTAGTAGAATGTCGATTTTGATAAAAAAAAAAAAAAAAACAGCCGATTTTCGAACGAAGCTGATTTCTGAATATTTTTTCCTAAAATTAATTTGTCAAAATCCACATTTAGACTATTTAGTACATAAGAAGATGTGTGAACCTACCCCTAGATAAATGTGTCTAAAACGACGCAGCGCTTACGGCGGATGGTTTACGACAATGTCCCGAGGAATGCGATGGCATTGCCCCTCTGTCTCACAGCGAGGGACAGGCGCTGCAGAAGGAAAGATCCTGCGCGCTTGTCTCCGGTGGCGCGGATCAACCTATGGTAGACCCCTTCGAGGAAGTTCGCAGTGAGAGGGCCGTGCCCGCCCAAAGTCTCAAAGGCAAAGGGGGAAAAACTTCCTAGCTTGGCCCGCTCCACACGCGCTACCACGTAACCCGGGGCTACCGCCACCCCATCGTAGACAAGTTATGGTATTCACCGCTGAAAAAAGTAGGGACTAAAGGAATCGCTGCCATGTTCATTACGGCAGGCTGAAACCAAGATGCTCGAGTACAAAGGCGCTGGTATTTAACTTATTACGAGTTTCTAATATGGACTTATCTTTTTTTTTTTTTTTTTTTTCGAGCTGTTCCCCTATCTGACTGGCCTCAGCTCTTAACCTTTAGGTATTACTATAAGGACCTGTCGGGGCCACCTTTGCTTATTCTCTGCCTTACTCGTACCTGACAAGAATCTTCAGATAAAGAAAGATGATAAAGAACTCCAAAGATTCTCCGCGTCTGACAGGATTTGAACCCAACACACACGTGTCCCTCCGGTCTAGTAGTCTAAGACGCTCACCACTAGACAATAATATGGACTTATCAGTAATACTCACGAGTATGTATGTAAATAACATGTTTTTCGTTGACACTCCAGACAGCTCTACCGCAATTTTGATCAACAACTCCCACAGTCATATATTGCTTTCGATGTGTTTCATTAATTAATGGCTCTTAGGGAATGCGACAAACATGGGCCCTTCAGCTAAGCTTGAACACAAGATTGCCGTTTCTCCCTAATGCGATAGATTGCGTAGTATCGGAGACAATACCATGGCCCTGCCTCGGACGCAGAGGCGATGCCGCAGGCCTCACTCGGCGGAATCAATTAGTCGCGGCACGAAGTGCGATGCAATAGAATAAATGCGAAGCAGTGGGCCGGGCCCCTTTGTATCAAGTTCGCAGTTGCAGCTCGAGTTGGAATACAACGACATCGGAGAGATCGGCATCGGCAACAGCGTATGCCATAATGACTCACACTCGATGACTGCGAACGAACCAATGGATGTATGTGGTATTGCGGCACAGCCACTTTCAGGTTAGGCCTTTGTGAAGAATCAGTTTGCAGTCAGATCACGGGTTCAAACACTGCCGTAGCTTAAGGAATTGGAGGATTTTTTCTTCCGACATTTCCCGTGAACTTTCGACCATATGGATAAGTAAATACGGCGAAAGGCGTGCTGGGCAAATGGTTATGGGCCGCCCTTAAGTAGGCCTGCAAATGAAAGTTCATTATTTTGTTTCAATCAGGTGAGAAAAACACTCTCGTATACAAAAGAAATAGGTCAATGGGGTAACGACCGGCGTTCATTCGGCCGAGATATTAGCGTCCACCTTGGACGTATCTGAAGACGGACGTTGAAGCTGTTGACGAAGTATTGAGACAGCCACCAGCTGGCTGACTAGTACACGCTAACAGTAAATTGGCATTATATAAATTGGCACCCTTTTAGCTCTCTCTCTCTCGCTCTGCAAGAGTTGTTTTTCATGGCTGAATCTCAGCTGTCTTTCCATGATAGGCCTCGGCACCGTTGTGTAACAGCATTGCTTCTAGGACCTATCTGGACTTAACTCCAACAGACTTACATGACCTGTACGGGCCAATGTATAAATATGCAATAAGCATACTGATAAATACAACTCAATCCATTCATTTAGATGATCAACGGCTAACAAGAATATATATATATATATATATATATTTCTCTTTGTGGTCATTTAACAATATGAACGCGTATGAACGAATCGCCAAGCACTAGAGATTAACAACTCTGGCAATCGATCTTGTTACAAATGAAAATTCTGGCCAAACGAAATCCTGAGACGATTGTGTGAATAAACAAATTTACGCGATTTAATCTACTTCTTGAGGAAATTCGGTACTCTTAAATTCTCTACTATATTCACTTTCAGCCTAAGAATAGCCTCAATACATAGATAGTGGGCTGTTCTAGAGATAACAGACTTCTCCCTCTACGTTCTATTAACCAAAGGCCGAGTACCCCTGTATCAGACGAGACATCCTCCACACAAACATATTTTTAAGTTGCGCTGTACGGACAAGAGCTCTAACACGTACAGTATCATAACTAAGTAACAGATTGGGTCTGATATCAATCATAGCACTGCATAAATCATGTTATGTTGACTGAGTCTTATATATATTTTGCTAATTGAAGGTAGTTTGATACGTTCCTTTGAGATATTGCAACGCTTACATGCAACGGGTAGCAGTAGAGATACTTGGGTAAAACTAGACCCTTAAGCAAGAGCAACATGAAGGTCCAATTTCTTAAAAACGATATCATCTAAAAATTGTTATAATTACAAACCAGCGAGGCCGAACCCGTAACGGCAGTACCTTAGAAATAAAGGTTAAGGGAAGGCCTGAGAAGTACGCCGAGGACCCTTGTGCAGCTCTTACGCTTAATAACCACCTCGTTTATAGATTAAACATTGCTATATGAGCTAGAATCAGAGACAGCGCATTTATGAACGGAGATTAGGCCCCTGTCGCTGCGAGGGCCCCATACATCCACAATATTTGTTACCGCCTGTCCCATATTATGCGAAAGGTCTTCTGGAACAGCACGTAGAACTTACGAGTGACACTCTCGGAAAGATCCTTCTTAAGGTCAAATAGGAAAAAACAGAACAGCAAAAGGCCTACGCCGTTTCCCTTCCGCAGTGCCCAGTCTCGGGGAACTCTGGATGGCGACAAAAAGCTTTCAAATATAAGTAGACAAGTTGAACTCGGTCGTACAATTCTAGACATAGCCCAAAATCGGGAATAGTCTCAACCTACAAAAACCCATATGGTATGTTGCCCAACAGGCATTCAGAAGAGATGTAATTGTTGAATCTTTGTGAACAGATGTCACTATTGGTAGTCGAAAAAAGTTGGGAAAATACCCTCGCCTTAGACATGAGTATAATCTGAGAGGTCGAGTGATAAACTGAGTGAGGCCGACTTACAGAGACTGAACGGAAAGCGACTTCCGGGAGTTACCAGTTTCTATTGAGACGTTAATTCAAAGTGATCCAACCCAATCTTTCCCTTTGATGCGCCTGTTCGCATAGCTAAAGGATACTTCACAATTGAAGCAAGCCTAATTTTGCAGGATTGCACAATGAGTGGACATTCAAAAAAATACAGTGGATATCACATGTCACCTCTTGTCTCTGGTGGTAACCGTGCGTTTAAAGAAAATTTCCTCCTCTAAAAAAAAAAAAAAAAAAAGTTGATATCACACTTGAAGTCGATATATTGAAATAGTGAGATCTTGAGTCAAATAAGCAAAGTGTATTGCCTAGAGACCGCCAAATTGGCCGACGGAGATATGAACATTCCACTGACAGGTAAAGATAAAGCGTTATTGATTTATTAAAGGAACTGTAATTCGTACAATGCTTAATAACTTCTCTTATATGTCCTCATCACGCAGCGAGACTCGAACCGGCCGCCTCTGACTTTTTACAGCCCGAGACTAGCAGTTCAAGCCACCGCGCTGACATAACAAAGTTTCACTAAAATGCAACAACACATAATGAAGTTATTTAAACTTTTCCACCTCGCTAGAAGCTCAAATCCCTAAGTGATTTGCTGTAATAATCTCACTAAAAGCAGATCACATTGCGGTCGACGGGGCATAAGACACGGCCTCGTCTGCCCCGTCCATAGAGATTAATTATGCAGGTGATTAATGGCAGTGCTTGCTTTGACTTGCAGACATGTGTTAATGTGGCACGCTATTAGTGCTATGTTCGACAGGCCTATAGGGAGACTAACGGTTTCAGCACGCATAATGAACTATGACTTGGCTTAAGTCATGGTTAAGGGCAGTAATTTTTCCCTAAAGATTATACTTCAACGATATCTTTCCAATTGGATTGCAGTGTGTTCATTTTCTTTAATGCATAAGATAATTAAACCAAATTCCCTGTTGTGCCGCTTCAAACGGTGGCTGGGTATAGTCAGTAAATCGTAAATTGAACCTCGTTCATTCTATGCATAGATAACTTACTTGCAATATGCGTATTAGCTGTTGCTGTATATAGCTGATATAACATAAATAATGGATTGGAGATTAGAGTGGTATATTGAAAACAATGTTAGGTCTTCAGCAGACTGTGGCCTGCCTTCATCGTGACTGCTCTCTTTTTTTGTTTAGCATGCACTTTTTACTGCAGCTGGCATTCTCTCTCGTGGTGAAAATCTCAATCGTTCTCGATGTAGGTCCGAATACGAGTCAATTCGATGATTTGTCGCACAATTTCATTGAAAAGTTTGTCTCAGACAATACAAGATCCTCCTGGATGTCGCGGAGTATCGCTAACTCCCTTCACAGTAGTCAAACGAGGATCGAAATCCATATATTTTTCTATTGGCGGAAAATATAGTACGATATATGTTCGAATAAGATAAGACACATTTATACATATAAAATAGACAGTGTACATGCAACGGGATCGCGTCTGTGGAACTTTACAAAAATGTAAGTTATCGGAAGGAAGGTGCCTAAAAATACAGAGGAATTTCGAAACGGCAAAAGGTAAACCTGGAAATGACGGATAATGGCCTCTGTGTCTCATACCTTACGCATGAAATGTCATTCAATTCTCGTCCAATATATTGGTAATTTTAAGTGCAACCATGTGTTGCGTTAGCATAAGTGACTCAAGAGTTGACAACACCTATCAAGCACGATTCCTTATAAATGCTAGAGGGATATCTTGATAAATAATGATTTCACCTATGACCCTCCTCTTACAGTGGAATCAACATTGGTTTCCAGCTAACAAAGCTCGGTTAGAGAAATGTTTGTCGTGGAGACGAGGGGGTGTGATTTCTTTCTGGCAACGGCTGTGGTCAATTTTGAAGCTCTTGGATACCTCGCTGGTTGCATTGTATGACCTTGATACCATCCATAAGGACAACAGCCTCATATAAACGATAAATTAGCTGCGTAGAAGCCATGCCGTAGAGCTGCTTTTGTAGAGCGTTAGTTCGACGCTATTCGATGTGCTAGAGAAATAATAATAATAGTTCTGTTTTTGTGCTAAGAATAAGACTTAACACGCGCACACACACACACACACACATACAGATACAGACACACTGAAAGGCATAGGCACATCGTTTTCTTACGTTAAACTCAGGCCTCTCAACCTATCTTCTCTCGTTGAAGGCCTAGCCCGAGACATGGGTTGAGCAAGTTTAGTCGAACGGAGATTTTGATATCAACAAACAATGACTTTGCACCTAGTGTTTAGCAGTTACCACAAAAAATACGATAGTAAAAATTAAAATAATTTGTCAAAAGAACTTGACCCTTCTCAACGGATTCAACTATCAATGTATGGAGTCTCTGTATACTCTATTAAACATTAAATTTTCACTGTCTGCACAAATACAAGGATTTCTTCCGATTTGTATTCCTTTTCTGGCCTAATTTATAAACTAATACCTGATGACGCGTGGAGACATTTCACTTCAACGAGAGATGAGCCAGAAGTGAAACTTAAAATCCTTGATAAGTTGCCGGTGGAAGATCTAGGAACGCAAAGTAAATGGACACAAATCACACATGATTCTGTTCAGCAATCTCTGCTGGACAACGAGACAACGACCAATGTTGAACGCGCAACATTACAGGCTTTCACAAGGCCGGTGCATGGCTTAGTACCACGGCTCCACATTGGCATCTCACTCAGTCTATGATCAGTGCACCCGTATTGCCGCAAGTTTACGTTAACTGAGTGAACTGGTTTCTAACTCATCCCTGTTGTTGTAGTGTACCAGAAGATGCACTGGGCCATCATGGCCTCTCATGTATAAAAAACGCAGGAAGTGGCCCCAGACACTCACTTTTCAACGAAACCTTGTTCAGAGCCTTCCAATCTGCATTTACACCTTGTATGCATGAACCTAAGGGTCTTTGCCGCTCTGATGGCAAACTAAAAAAAATGTGTGCGACTCGAATTGCGGCTCGAAGAGAGAGATTTCTGTGTTTTTTGCCGTGAGCAAAACTTACGTTATTAATCTATAACCACGAAAGCGACCCTGAAAAGTACTCTCACGATTGATTACATGGGAGCCTGGCGGAAGCCAATATTTGTACCTTGGTGAAACTGCTCAACCTGAGGTGTGGGAACAGATTCATGGCAACCAAAGAACGCTGATTATGGCCATAGATTTCGACGGAATCGTCTCCTATCAGCTTTCACCTTGAAAACCGCTGTCTCTGGAGAGGTGTATAAAAAGTTTTTGGTAGAGAATCTGGATATGTGGCTACGTGCGAGGCTTCCCCGTAACGACGGCTATTCTCATGATATCCTCCGCCTGCTAGACCTTTTTTTGTCGTTTTAGCCACTTGTAGAGGAGATTGATGGGTATCAACCACCAAAGTTAGAACGAGTTCGAGTAAATACTCAGAGTAATAGTATACATGAGCCCTCGCAAGGAATATATATGTATTATATATACATATAATATATTATATATGTATATACATATTATTATTTAGACAATGATATTAAGTCAAGTGGTAGGCACGTTATGTAACTTCGCATTTTGTTATATTTTAGACTGACGATATATATATATATATATATATTAGACTGTCAATGATAATTCTTATGATGCCTGTAGACGTTTTGACTCCAAATTTTACTTAATTATTTGGTCTTTAGTCGTTCAAAATTTTTCTTTTCAGCTATTATATATAATAAAAGTTTTTTTTCTACATTTTGTTTTATAACATTTCGATTTATGTATTATTTCATTGATCTTCTTTAGATAGTCATTTCGTGTACTTATTCTTATTATATTTCCATTTTATTTGTATTACCCAGCGTTGAGGATTCAACCACCTTAACAATGAACTTCCCCGATGCCCAAACTGGCTTTCTCATATTCGTAAACTATTGATTCGTAAACATAGATATAGCCCTCTAAGACGTCATGCTGTCATGATCACGCTCAGTACGCTCATCAGACTGTTTAATATACTGGATATAGATATCGAATCAATAAGCAGCTTGTTCTGTCCTCAGATTAAATATTGGCCACGTACAAAGTTCGTCTTAGAATAGCCCAGAGGGGCTGCAATTGCAATTCTGCTATTTGTTCTTTCAAAACGAGATAGTTATAGACAATTACTTTGTCTACAGTACAGCTAGACAACAAGTCTACACAGCCAGAATTACATGACATTGCATGGTGGCGTAACTTGTTTAACGCAATTAGCACTCACAATACTTTAAAAAAGAAAGAAAAATTGTTGACTTCTGTAGCTGATTCTGGTTAGCTTGTGGTTCAACAATCGATACTTAGAATCATGATATCCACATACGAAGTTGAAGGTACAGAGATGAAATCAGGTTGTGAAGTCAACCCGCATCTTCTCCCGATGTCCTTCGACCGCTACCCTCATGTCGTTTTGGCTAACTCACGAGGAAACTGAGGATGAAGGATGTGCAAGAGACACATATCACGTGTGATCATACTTACAAAAAAAAAATTGATATATTCGATAGATATTTTCGAACTATAATATATATTTCCATCGATTCGAACAATTTATATTGGACTATTTTCCACAGCTCATCCCTCTTCTGGTCATCATCCGATCACCCCTGTCAAATATATTGCACTTCAATAATTGTGTTAAGATATGATGTGATACTGCGACGTGTGTCGCATACGCCCGCCATGGGCAGAATTCACGATAACATACATACATCACCACGTCACACATTCGACGACGTGGTTATTCAAAAATAAATAAGCAGACGCGCCCTGACGACGATGAAAAGTCAGTCTGTCAGTGGCAAGCGAACCGTACACATCTGTCTCTTCAATTGTCTACTGGCTCACTCCGCAGCACAACCGTAGCGTGGTCTCGCCGCTCCGCTGTCGATCTATGCGATCCACCTTCTATCCGGTCCGAAATTCGACTCCCCAACGAAACGACATCCCCGTCGTAAGACAAACGGTCGATCTCTCGGGTAGAATCTCAAATTGGTGCCGTGACCAGGATTACTCGATCGATAGCGGAATCGCGCTGCGGACCACGTTGCGCGTTGTGCTACAACAACGGCGACCCGAGAGCCACAAGATCGGGCGAGGTATCGGCACGCCTGTGGGTGCGGGGCGCAAGAATCGACTCGAAGCCAAACCCCCGCCCACGACGGGGATTTCAGAGCCAGAAGCGTCTCGCGGCTCTCCCTGTTCCTGGAGGCACCCCTCTCCCCACAGGGGCAGCCGGCTCCAAGGAGGCTATCAGGCCATACCTCGGTGGGCAAGCCTCGGCAAGGTAGCTCTAACACCTCGGACAGCGTCTCATGCTCGTACACAGTCAACCTACGTGAGTGCTTCGACCTAGTGTCTCGGTGAAATCGTGTGTGTCGTGAACTGACAATCTCTCGAACCCTTGTGTGAACTCGTGTGTGAACTCTGTGCTCGAACTAAATTGTGCTCGTCGCACCACGCCTGGTGCCCAGCGATCCCTAGTGTTGTGCAGCGTCTACTAGCTACATGGGCCTCGACCGTACGCCCGACCGCAGTACCAGCATGGAGGCCAACGCATCCCAACGGGTGGACCAGCCCTCTTCCGCACAACCGACAGGAAACAACCACAGCGCAACTGCAGCACCATTGCTCAGAGTGCTAAAAACCCGGCGCACCATACTCCGAAAACGGTTCATCGCGAACGACGAAACAATCCACAGCATCGGCGCAGAGGCACCCGTCAACCACGAACGAATCGTCGAACTACTGGCAGTTGTACAGTCGCAACAAGTCGCAATTCAACAGCTCGACGCCCAGATAAGCGACCATCCCCAACTCAAGGAAGATGACTTTCTACCCGAAATCGAGGAGGCCGCCGAATTCGCCGACCAAGTCACCTGCTGCATCGCTTACGCACGCCGACTCACTGAAACGCAAACGAAATGGACCCCACTCAGCAGCCCGTTGGCAGTGGTCGTTAACGGCGACTCAAGGCCTAACACTCCCACGTGTCAGATTCCTGCATGTCACGAGGGGGACGCCACGCCAGCCATCTTGACAACCCAGCAGCCGCCCGCAGTGGCGCCGACGTCCACAGATACGTGCATTCAACAACAACAACTCCAACAACAGCAGACGCTCGAGTCAGTTGCATCATCCGCACACCTGTTTGTGGATAGCAGTCCCGATGTGTTTACCGGCGGTGAAAACTTCAAGTTGTTCAAACAACAGCTGACCACCTGGCTCAAGAGGAAGACCATGGCCACCAGGGCCGAAAAGTTGGTTGCTCTTACGAAGCTGTTACGTGGTGCACCCCGTGAACTGATCAGTAATTTGGAGATCAACGATGCTAACTTCGATGTGGCGTTGCGACTGTTGGAAGACAACTATGGTCAAGTTGGGTTGGAACAAGAGAGAGTGATGGCTCGGCTAACTAACATGGCTGCGGTGCGTTCTGTGCATGACATCAAAGGATTGCGAACGCTGTTAAACCACGTGCAGGGTTCGGTGCTTCAACTCGAAGGCCAGGGAGTCGAGCTGATTCAGGTCGCACTAATGTACGAACCCATCTTCCGCGCCGCCCTACCTAAACAACTGCTGTTCGAATTCGAGGATAGCCGCCGACGTGATCAGCTGACCCGACCCGACAGTGTTGCCAATACAACGTACGGGGCTGACCGTCAGGTGTTGTCTGCAGAGCAAGCAACCACACGAATCCGCGAAATGATCGAATACCTACGTCGGTTCACTGTTCACCAAGAACAGATGGCGATCACGCACCCCCCCTCGGGGGACAGGGAGCCGAGCAGGCAACAGCGTAACGGATTTCCGACAGCACAGCAGTACTCGTCCAACGACAGACCGGGTGGCAGCCGAGGACGCAGAGACGATTGGCGCCCGCCGCGCAACTCCCTGCGCGGAACGACAGTTCCAGTGGCCGCTGGGCGGCAGGACAACCCGTGCTTCTTCTGTGGCAACAAGACACATCGGCCTTCGCGGTGCGACGGTGTGATGACCCTGCAGCAACGACAAGACGTAATAAACAACAAAGGCAAGTGCGCGGTCTGCTTCCGAAAGAAACACGCTGGCCGGGAGAAATGCGAAGGCCCAAGGGCCGCCTGTCAGGTATGCAAGAGCCGAGACCACTACACCGTGATGCATCCGACAACAGTTCAACGAGAAAACCGAGCGACGTCAACAGCGGTGTCACTGACGGTAGCCCCCGCGGCAATATCGCCGTCATTGGTTATGATGGCATCGGCAAACATCGTGTACGGCGGGAAGCGATTTCCCATTCGGCTGTTCCTGGACACCGGTAGCATGTTAACCTTCATCACACCAGCTGCTGTCAGCCTACTCGCGGGCATCCGGCCGACGTGCCATGCCGACCTGCAACTGCAAGGCTTCGCAAGCCAGCACCGGATCGACACGGAGAAATACCGGCTTCGGCTCACTGGGTGTTATGACAACGGCGGCGAGGTTGACATCGCTGCGTACGCCTACGAGTTCAGCGTTAACCCAGTGAACCGGTGCCCGCCCGAAGTGACCCAGGCAATCAAACGTTTCGGCCTCACGCACCCCCTCGCCGACCGTGCGTTCATCGACGACGTCAACCCCGAAGCACCAGCCATGCTGGTGGGTATGGACCAGTATTACAAAATCGTATACGCACGGGCTCCTAAGCCGATCACCGGATCCCTGGTGGCACTTGAGGCGAGATTTGGCTGGGCAGTTGGCGGTCAGGTAAATGAACCGGGCGCTCGCGTCGACCGGCTTCGAGTGCACGCTGCGTGCTGTGCTGCATCCGCCACTAAGCCCGCACGGGACGTCGATCGGCTCTGGACACTAGAGGCAATCGGGATCAAGGACGCCGCTGAGCCTACGGCATCTGCCGATGAGGCGGAGGCCTTGCGTCAATTCACCGAAGGGCTAGCCCACAATGGGAAGGCATATACGGTAACACTACCTAAACGCTCTTCGATAGTATCCTTGGTCAACAACCACGATACCGCCCTTCGCCGCCTGGCGTCAAAGCGTCGGGCGCTCATCAGCAACCCGGAATGGTGGACTGGGCCAGCCTGGCTGGCGCTTCCGGAGGAACAGAGGCCAGCTCAGAGGCTGCGACGCGCGGAGCACCACGAATCGGCCGAGATAACGGCGGAACTTCGAGCAGTAGTCGCCCCAGCCTTGACGGTGGACCCTCTCCTCAATCTCGCCCGCCTTAGTACATGGGAGCTAGTTCCGGCCATGACAACCCCGCAGACGCACCTCGCATTACGCCGCTTCTTCGCTACTTACTCCGTCTGCGCACAAATCATCTCGGACAATGGCCGCTCCATTGTTAAGACCGCCACTGATATAAGACGACTGTTCAACTCCATGCGCGAACGACTAGCGCGAGAACTGCTTGCGCAACGGCGAGTAGAGTGGGTGTTCAACTGCCCGCTTGCACCTTGGCATGGGGGAGTTTTCGAGCGTATTGTCGGCACTGGCAGGCGAGCTCTGGTCAAGACACTAGGTCGTAGTTTCATTAGTTTCGAGGAACTGCGTACTATTGTCCGTGAGCTCGCCGCCGTGATCAACGACCGTCCGCTCACCCATGTCGAGGCTGACTCCGGTGACACCATCGCGATTATCGATCGGGCCTACTCGGCCGCCGCTCTGCTCATTAGAGCCACTGGATCGCCTCGGTCCGAACGGCTCTGGTGTGCTGGTACCTCATGCGCAGCCCGAACAGTTGCGGCAAGCTATATTGGAGCGGCCTAACAGTTTGGCAGTGATTTATTCAAACATACAGTAGGGCGGGATTTCTAGAGATTATGGGGGGGGGGGGTGAGGACGACAATGTTCCGAGGAAGGCGATGGCATTGCCTCTCTGCACGGCGAGGGACAGCCGCTGCAGGAGGAAAGAGCCAGCGCGCTTGTCCCCGGTGGCGCGGATCAGCCTATGGTAGACCCCCTCGAGGAAGTTCGCAGTGAGAGGGCCGTGCCCGCCCAAGGTCTCAAAGGCAAGGGGGGAAAACAGGTGGGTTGCTTGGAGAGCGGCGTACTTCCTTAGCTTTGCCCGTTCCGCACGCGCTACTGCGTAACCGGGGATGGTTGCACAGTGGTTGACATAAGAGGGTGCTAGAGTGTCAACCACAGTGCCGTCCCAAACCAGGTGCTGCCCTCGATGGAAGGGGACAAGGGTGAGGCCGTCAGGGCGGCGGCCGTCAGAGGTGTCGAGGCCCTGTGGCTCCCTTGTGCAAGGAATACCGGCGGAGTGGAGGGCCCTCACGAGCGTGTCATTAAGCATCGTGTGTCGCGGATGGCGACCGGCGCTGCGTTCGCACGAAAGACCGTGGTGGCCATTCGTTGCGACGGGGTCCCCGCAACGCTCGCAGCTGTGGGCCGCAACTACAGGGGCCCCGAGGCGAAGGCCCACACAGAAGCGGAGGGAGCGATCGTCTAGAGCAGTACCAAGGGACGAGGAGGGCAGCGCGTGGAGCCACGCCCCCGCACCAGGCCTGTCGACAGCCCGGAGGCGAGCTTGGTCGGCAGCGTGTGGCGCAGAGGCCAGGAGGGAGTCCCGCAGCTCCTGGTGCAGGGCATCGGACCATGCCCGCTGCTTGCTCTGTTTGTCCGGAGGGACCCGAGCGCGGGCGCCCGTCTGGTCAAGGGCAGCTTCCTGGGAGGCGGAGAAGTGGGCGAGCGCCTCGGGGGGGAGGACTGTAGCGACCATGTCGGCAACCGCCGTGAGCGACGCGGCGTAGCAAACGTCGGCCAAGCGGCGAACACTGAGAATGCCGAGGCCCCCGAAGCGGACTGGAAGGGTAGCCTGCGACGCCGCCTCCGGAGGGAGCTGGAGGTTCAGGATCGTCGTCAGCGCGTCCAACACCAAGTCGTCATAATCGTGAAGGGCTGAAGCCTCAGTGCCGGCCGGGCATGTCCTAAGCAAGTGCTGCATGCGTGCCGCCGAGAAACAGGACCGAAGGAGGAACAGCCCCTGGTGAGCCGATAGCAGGGGCAGTCGGTCGAGCATCACGGCCGTCCTCTCGAGGCAACGGTCCAATAGCGGCCGGATGGCCTCGTCCGTGAGAGGGGAGCCGACGAGCTCGAGGGACAACCTCTGAGTGAGACGGCATCCTGGGAGCGACCGCTGGAGGTCGGGCTGCGCGTCCAAAGAGAAGATCTCGCACTTAGTGGGGTTGAGGGCGAGGCCGCTGCGCCCCTCGTAGTCGAGTACTCGCTGAACGTCGGAGGCGACGGTCGCCGGATCACCTGCCAACGTTCCGTCGTCCATGTACCACAGCCGCAGACGCGACTGGAGGGACACAGCGAGGGGCCGGAGGGCCAGGCAGAAGAGGGCTGGGCCCAGCGGGTCCCCCTGCTGGACCCCGCACTCTGAGCTGATGACGGCGTTGTCCATGATCAGATGGGAGGGACCACGATAGGCCAGGTCGACCAGAGGGAAGAGCCCAGGGACGTGCTCAGCAACCTCCCGCAGAACGAGATCTCGACGGACCGTGTTGAAGGCATTGCGAAAATCAAGCTTGACCAGGGCCGCGTCCGGATGAGCGTGGATGAAGGCGCGAGCCGCGTGAGCAGCGATCTCCGTCCCAGACGCCTGGCCGCAACCCAACTGGGTTGGGCCGAGCAGGGTCACGACCGTGTCCCTCTCGTTGACCCAGGCTATCTTAGCAGCCAGGCGACGAATCGTGCTGGAGCAGGCGATGGGCCGTATCGACCCGTCCTTTTTCTTGAGGGCGATGAGGCGCGCGCCGAAGAGTATAGGCCGTAGCGCCGATGGAACCGTGCCGGCCCGCATGCAGTCGACCACCTTAGCGAGGGCCTTGGCGAGGGCAGTGGCGACGGCTCCGAGTGCGGGAGAGAGCAGGTCCCTGAGATGACGCGGCCGAAGGCCATCGGGGCCGGCTGACGAGCTCGGGGGGAAAGAGGAGACGGCCGCAAAAACCTCATCGGTTGACGTTGGGGCAATGTCGACCTGCGGGGGACGGACGGGGAAGGCGTAATCAGGAGGGGGGGGGGGGTGCTTCGCCCTGAGGGCGTGGAGAGCCTCAGCCGAGTCCGTGGCCGAGTCGGTAGAGCACAGGGCCCGGGCGGCACCAGAGATGTCACCCTCGGAGAGTTTTTGGGTGGCTATACGCGCAGCCATCTGGCCCGTATCCGTGGGCGGAGGACGAGGGCCGCGGGGGAGTTGACGACGCAAGCGGTACTCCAAGCGCGCCCCAGCACGGAAGGCCGCTAGGTTTCCCCGAATCACGGCTGGGAGGGAGCGGGAGGTGTCGCCTTTGTCCGGCATCTGCAAGACCACTCGGGCGAAAGCCAGGAGCGCTTCCCAGGAGGAGACGTCGTTATTGGAATGAACGTCCCGGAGCACGTCTGTGAGGGCCACGGCGACTAGGGAACGCGTAGCCTTCGGGACAATACTGAAGACTCGGGCCTCACGCATGGCCGCCTGTAGTCGTAGCTCGAGCGGTTGGGGCGCTGGACTCGGCTGAGGCACCGAACGGACCTCCGGGTGCCGCACCGTTATGTGCCTGTTGAGACCGCGCCGGGTGAATCTGCCCTCGCAATGCGGGCACGGTACACGCGGGGGGCCTGTGGCGTCTCGGGCTGAAGCGGCACGACGGGCTGCGGTGGCGTCTCGGGCTGCGGTGGCGTCTCGGGCTGCGGTGGCGTCTCGGGCTGCGGTGGCGTCTCGGGCTGCGATGGCGTCTCGAGCTGGGGTGGCGTCTCGGGCTGGGGAGGCGTCGCGAGCTGGGGCGATGGGACCTGGGTTCATGAAGAACGGGGGGGATTGAGAGCGGCTAGGAGGGGGGCGAGCTGACGCTGAAGCTGGAGGAGAGGGGCCAAGACCTCAGCGAGGGACCTCAAGGCTGCGACGATGCCTGGCACCGCTGGCGCGGCCGTGGGGCGCCGAGGCTCCGCGCGGGCAGGTCGACCAGGGGCGGCTCGACGGGGGGCAGGTCGACGAGGAGCAGGCCGACGAGGGGCGGGGCGGCGCGACGGGGCGGGGATCGCCCTCGGGTTCGGCAGCAGGACCATGGGGACCTGAGCACCGTCGGAGGGGACCACAATACCCCGAGCCGCCGCAGCGTACGAGCGGGCTGGCGCCTGGGTCGACACCGGGGCCTCGATGAGCATAATGGACGCTAGGGGTGAGGTGTCCTTCACCTGTTCGAGGACCCTGGCCTCAGACACGAGCCGCTGACGCTCGCGGAGGTAGGCCGCCCGAGGGCACGACGGCGAGCCCGAGCGATGGGCACCCTTGCAGTTGACGCAGCGGGCAGGACGGGCGCAGGAGGCGGCGAGGTGGCCGGCTTCACCGCAGTTGCTGCAGGCCCTAGGCAGTGAGCACCGTGCCGCGATGTGGCCCGACCGGCAGCAGTTGAAGCAGAGTGGTGGCCGGTCAGGCTCCAGGACGACCGGATGGGACCTGTAGCCGAGGAACACCGAGGCAGGAGGCGGCCCGCTGAAGGTGAGCAGGACGGGCCGAGGCGAGCGACGAGCCGGGCCGGGCGCGGCGGGTAGGCGGCGGGCGGAAGTGACGCCGAGGGGTGAGAGTTCAGCCAGGATCTCGGCGTCGGTAAAAGCCGCGCAGACGTTCGTGATGCGGGCCGTGGTGCTTGAGAGGGCCGAGCAATGAGCGGTCACAGGGACGCCTCCGAGGGTCGTTAGCGTCAACGCCTTGCGGGCGAGCTCAAGGGTCGGCGCCCAAATGATGAGCCCGTCGGCGCCACCAGCCGGGGTGCAGCCCGGGAGAGCCTCATGCGCGCTCTTAAAAAGGGCGAGCATCTGGCCCTGCTCGAAGGCGGG